>PVIY010006691.1:0-85786 GCA_004026745.1 Myrmecophaga tridactyla | reverse complement strand
AAAAAAAAAAAAAAAAAAGTTTGCCCTCAGATAACATCTATTCTAATGTGAAGAGATGGACTAGAAACAAACTGAAAAGTAGATAATACAGGCATATAGAGTGTAATATAGAATGCAGTGTGATGGGGAGATTGGGGTAGAAGGGAACTAGTGGTCCCTGTTTGCAAGACAGAGCCAGGGATGGTAATGGTAATGGGGTCTCTGAGTGTGGTGCAGCTACAGATTCAGGCAGTTGGCAAGATTGTGTCTGGAGTGCCTGTAGGGTTTTATTTTTCAGAAGAAGAAAGGATGTAGCACTTACCAATGTAATTGTTTAGGGTGAGGTACCAGTGAGGAGCAGCCATTGTATCCCCAGATGAATGTCCACCCATGATAAGGAACTGCCTGAACACTGAATAAGATGTGGGTGGGGAGGTATCTATATTCTTTGGATGGGGCCCAGGCAATGGTGTCTATCCTTCTTTTCTCTTAAGGGAGTGAGGTGGACCTCAAAAACCAGCCACATTAGAGGGAATTTAGAATCATAGTTAATTTCATGTGTCAAACTGATAAATTATGGTATCCAGTTGTTTGGCTAAGCAAGTGCTAGCCTGCTTCTTAATGTAAAGATATTTTATAAATGGATTTGCAGCTATAATTGGTTGATTGTACCTACAACTAATTGCATGCATAATCAACAAAGTATATTTCCTTCAGCAATGTGGGTAACCCCCTCATCCAATAAGTTGGAGGTCTTAAAAGCCAGAACTGAGGACTTTAAAAATCAGAACAAATTCTGTCTCACTTTCAGTTAGTTAGATTCTCTGGAAATTTTCAACTCAACATCAACATTACTTTTATCAGAGTTTTCAGTTTTTGGCCTAAGCTATGGAATTTGGACCTTTCAGCACTCATAGTCCCATGAGCCAATTCCTTATAATAAATCTCTTAAAACCCTGTTGGTTCTGTTTCTCTAGAAGACCCTGACTAATACATCCAACAAGTAGGGAATGTGAATAGGGAAGGAGAGCTGAGCTCACCCAGATTTTGGCCAGGGTACATATGCCTTTCCACTTCAGGTAGCCATCAGCCTACTAAGGAGGTTGAGGATGCAGTAGGTAAGTCCAGCCAAGTTTCCTGCTGATAATATTGACTGACACACACTACCATGAACCTTCTCTTATTGTCAAGAGCCATAGCAGCAGCCCCAGACCTAGACCCATCTTTATCCTTTCTCCACGACACCAAATATCCAGTCCTTAGGGGTTGATCCATGCTAAGTACTCATTTCCCAATGGACCCTATTCTGAGTTGAATTGAGTCCCCTTAAAAATGTACATTGAATCCCTACTCCCAGCAACCTGTGAATGTGAATTTATGGGGAAACAGGGACTTTACAGATGTAATCAAGTTAAAAGAGGTCAGGCTGAATTAGGGCAGGCCCTAAGATGATGCAGGCCTTAATCCAATATGACCTCTCCTTATAAGATGATGGAAGGAGAAGCAGACACTGATATAGAGAGGAGAATAGCATGTAAAAGACAGAGAAACACAGAAAAAGACAGCCACTTGAGGTTAAGGCAGAGATTACAGTTACACTATTCCAAGTCAAGGAGGGCCTAGAATCACCAGAGGATAAGGAGAGGTAAAGAAGGATTCTTTCCTAGAACCTTTGAAAGGAGAATGGTCCTGCTGACACCCTGATTTATGATATCTATCCTCTAAGTCTATGAGAGAATATCCTTCTCTTGTTTCAAGTCACCCAATTTGTGGTCCTTTGTTACAGAAGCCCTGGGAAACTGGACAGACTATAATGAAGGAAGTCAGGCCAAATTTATCTTTACGGTCTTGCATCCTCAGCCATGATCTAGCCACAGCTTTTGCAAATATACATCTGGTGTATGCATGGCTTTTGAAAGTATACATCAGATTTTCCACCTGACACCTACTCATCCCAAGATCCACCTCCCTTTCCCACCCAAATCCATGTCATTGTAATACTAGGTTGTGTCCTTTTATCCAAGGCCCAGGAATGTCAAAATGGTGGCTTTTATGTGCCACCTCAATACATTGGACCCACTTATCATTGAGCAAATCTCTTTCTCTAAGCCAGGTTAAGAAAAAAGCAACCAACTCTTACCCTTCTTTCTCCTTCTCCACTCCAGTTTTAATTTTACTTCTCCAATATTGCCACCACCTCAGAGGCCATTTTACAAAATGTGTAGATATGTGATGTCAAATGAGTCTCAAGTAAAAACAAAAGCTGGCTCAATATATTGTGTGTACATACATGTGGATACATTTAAGATATATACTTGCATGCACGTGTGTGTATATATGTACTTATGTAGGCATGTGTGTATAAGTATTACAGCTGTATATGTGTGTATACATAACAATTGTCTATATGGGTGATATATCTTATTGGGTAATTAAAACTGAGAAAGGTTCAGAGAATGCTAGAGGTAGAGGTTAAGTTTAAATAGTGTAAATGAGGAAATGCTTCCTTGACAATGTGACTTTTGAGCAAACACTTGAAGGATAGGAAGGAAAAAAACTATGCAGATTGGTGACAGACAGATATTCAGGGAGAAACAATAAGTAAGAATTCTTTCTGCTGGAAAACATGCTCTGTGTCCTCAAGCAGTAAGGCCCATTTGACTAAAGCAGAGTCAGAGAAGAAAAGTGTAAGAGATGAGGTTAAAGAAGCAGTTGTAGTTTGTAGAGGGCTTTCTAGAACAAAATCTAACACTTAATCTAACATATTTTACCTGTATCCACTTAGCTTCCTGGTTGAGAGTAGACTGTAAGAGGTAAAAATAGAAGCAGCTAGACCAATTAAGAGATTAACTCAAGAATCTATATGCTTTTTGTTACATGTTTAGTTGAGAGGTGGACACAATAAGATTTGTCAATGATTTGATATAAAAAAAAGAAAGGAATCAAAGATAAGATATTTTGGGGGGAGGATTGTTGATGGCAAAGATGGGCATCTGGAAGAATAGAGCTTCCATTAACTGGATTGGTGGGTAAGTATTGGGAGAATGATATCTCTATGGGTTTCTTGAGTGTCTTACTTGGCTCATTGAGTATGTCAAGAATGCAAGGTTTACCTGGGACATTTCTCAAGGTTGTGGTTGCAGAGAGAAACCTTGAAAGTTGATGATGAGATAATGTTTCCTTCAGGGACATAGAGCAAATTTGCCTACTGACTGCTATAAAATTGTTGGATTCTGTAAGGTCAGTGTTCCCCAGCATCAATGCCAATTCACATCAGTCTTGGCTTCTCCATGTCATGACACTTGAGAGCAAGGGAAATGACACAAAGACTCATGCTCTCTGTGGCGCCTTGGGTATTAAAACCCTTTGTTTCTGACTCAGGAGTTCTGTGTCTGCTTATACCATCTGTGAAACAGTACAGGGTAACTTCTTAGTGTGCAAATAGTATAAAATCAAATCCCAGACCCTATAGGAAGTCTGCATTTGGAGCTCACTTTTAGACAAGTTATGGTGAAGATATTTATTAAATATCCACATGAAGATGTCTAGTACATGTTGGTATATGCATTTCTGGAGTTCACAGGATCAGTCCAGACTATGGATATTGTTAGTAAGTCATTAGTATATGTAGGGTATTGGAAGACAGGAGGAGCTCACAAAGGGAGTGAATGAAGTTAGAAAACCAGGACTGAGCCCTGAGACCCTTGAATGTGGGTATAATTGTCTAATTACAAGTACCATTAATACTATGGAAAATTAAGGGCTATTTCATGACTACATCAGGCAAAAGAGACTTACTTCCAGTTGAGATGAAAGATTATGCACCTAAGAGTATGACAGTCAGGCCCTTACTTTCCTATTCACCTCATCTCATGCCACTCTCACTCTAGCATATTGGATATATTTGGTTTTTGAACACTCTGAGAACATTTCTTACCACAGATCCCTGCCTGATTCAGATTTCTGAGTTTGGAATTCTCTTCTTCCCTCACTTATAATAACTAACTCCTCTTAACCACATAAGACTCTGCTAAAGTGCCATCTACTTTATGAGGCCCATTCCAACACCCTATGCTCCAGTTTTGTCCTGTCACAGAGCATATTCATTTTCTTCATGGTATGCATCACATCTTATGTATTTATTCACATGTTTAAATTTTTACATTGTTATATCATTATTTATGTACTTTTTAATGATGATCTTCATAAAACTCCAGAAGCCAAGGATATTGTATGTCTTATTCACTGCTGTATTTCCAATATCTGACTCAGTGCCTGAAATGTGGAAACATCAGTAAGTATTTGGAATCCAGGTCCTGATATACGAACTTTTGTTTCTTAATTGATCCTCCTAAGCTTCTTTCCACTCATCTGTAGAATTATGTCCTTTTATGGTTATTGTGAGAATTGTTTATATATTCTGCTTGAACATACAGTAGGCCCTCAGTAAGTAGAAATTTAATTATTTAGTATTGTGAAAGCTGTGTAGGAAAGATACACTGAGCAGAGTAATGTCGTCTATTAAAAGGGAAAATTCTGTCTAATCAGGAAGAGAAATGAATGGGTTCGACTAGTCTATGAGTAAATAAAAAGCACTATAGAAAAAAAGACAAATGGATAGACTGAAACTTCAAAGGATGGGAAATTAGAAAAAAAATCTAAAATGGAGCTAAGGTAACTGAAATCAAAATGAGTAAAGATCCAAGAAATGAAATGAAAAGAACAGTGTACAAGAAATGTCCATAAATCTAAGAAATATTTCTGGTTTAGCAGGAGCAAGGGATCAGCAAAGAAGGAGATAGGTAGTGAGGAATGACAAAGATAGTTCTATGATAGAAGCGACTGAGCTGTCATAAAAATAAAAAATAATATGTTCTCTTCAGGATAATAAAAGAGAATGATGGAGAAGAGATATAGAAAACATAGGGATGACTTCCAGAAGAAATTAGAGGTTGATGTTAAAAACTATCAATCTTGGGTCTAAATAACTGATTACAAATTAAACATTACATGACTTTGAATGAACTCTCAGGAAACTCCAGAATTCAAAAGAAAGAAGTAAAAATGTTGCAGTGAATAGTTTAAGAGAAGTTACCTAAAGAATATTCAGAACTAAGAAATAAAATTTTCGTCTTAAAGAGAGAGTGCTGAGCAACATACTTATATTAATATATAAATAGGTGTTTGTGTACATTTATACATGTGTATATGTGTGTGTATATAGATGAATAAAATAAGAAAAATTTACTATTTATGAATTAATGCCAACAAGGTCCATGTACAAATATTAAACACAAAGTAAATATGCATTGAATGTAATTTTATAAATTGGTTTTAATATTTTAATTATTATAAACCATTCTCTGAGTGCATGCTAGGTATATAAATATATAAACCCCCTTCTACAATAATTGTGTTTGGCTCAGACTGGAATTCTGAGACCTTGGACTGTGCCCCATGATGAGCAAAGAAAGGTCCTCAAAAGACAGAGTACAAAGGGGAAGTGTGTTAGAAAAATGGCATCATGGACAGAAACTTAAACCCCATATGAGGTTTAAGAATCAAGGCTCATTGTAGAAAGGTAGAATCCAGGTGAAAGGAAGCACTGTGGAAATGGAACAATAGATCAGTGCAAGATGAAACAGAATGAGGCAAAGGCGATAGAGCCTGAAGACATTTTCTCAGTGAAGAATCAAGTAGAACATTAAAAGCTCTTGCAAAAAAATCAAATGTGCATTAATCTATCCAAGGTTTCAGGTGGGCAAGGAGCTGTTAAGAGTGAGAGGTGGCAGAGAAAAACACTAAGAAGACTTGGCAAACACTTAAGTGACCAGATTTTCTTTGACAATTTTCTTTTCAATAAAAGACTACTGAACTTTTAAGAAGATATTTCTGATTACTCTAATTGGAGGGGAATCTTGCCTCAAGTAGCACAAGGTCTTAAAGTAGCAAGGAACTGACCTGAAGAATATGAATATTTTTCATATTTTTTTCACATGCCTCAGTAGTAAGAAAAATGTTAAACCATAGTGGTATGTTTTATCATTCCCATATAAAAATCTATTAGTAATGGCATAGCAAACATGTATGCAGTAGAACACTGAGGCAGCTTTGGTAGAGATTTTAATGTTCTATTTGATGTTGATTTACAGAGCTCGCATAGTTTTTTACAAAAAGGGACCAGACCAGGGGTTGGCAAAAGATGGTCTGTGGGCTGAATCCAGTCCATCACCTGTCTTTGTAAATAATGACATACCCATTCTTTTATATATAGTCTATGGCAGCTTTTGTGCTACATTGGCACAAATAGTTTCAGCAAAATCTGTCCGAATGACACAGCCTGAAATAGTCAATCTCTATACCTTTATACAAAATGTTCGCTGACCTCTGTATTAGATGAATGATGAATAAAGAGAAAGCAAAGTCAACCTCTGATTTCATATGATCTGGGAAAGAAAATATTGTATTAATCAAAAGTCTTAGTATCCAAGCAAGAGCTGAGGGTTATGGAGCCACTCCTTGATGATTGAAATTTAAATCTCCCACCTCATAGAATAGTTATGCACATATAACTCTTAATCCAGTGCTTAATATATAGCCATTGCTAAATATAGGGTGGTGGCGGTTGATGTTAATGCTGTTGTCAGAGTTCTTAGGTAAGTTTCCACTATGAGAACCCTACATTCTATAGGCATGTCTGGTGGGGAATTCTGTTCATGGATTTTTTGAAAAACATGTATGAGAGTTCCTTTCAAAACACCATCATGCCTCTAACATTTTCAGCATCTCATAAGTATAATCTTTTAAAATCGCGTTTTCTAAATAGCTGTCAAGTTTTACAGGCATTCCAGGAAAGACCACCACTCTAATCACATCACATTAGATTAATGATTTTGTCCTCATGAGTCCTTTCCCCAGCTTTCTCTATTCTGAGTAAGGAGCATCCCCAAAATCAAAATTGTGTCCTCAAACAGAGACAAGGAGCATTGTTTAGTTCATCACTATACTTCACTTGCATATTGAAATAGCTTCCTGGTCCCCCAGGCATTAGTTGTCTCCACCCTCCCATCCATCTTTTCTTGTCAGTCACTCACATCTTTAAAAGTTTTTGATGACTTTCTATTTTCTCCAGGTTGAAGTTTAAATTGCTTGATGAGACATTAATGCAAGGCCCTAATAGATCTTTCTTAGTTTGACTCCTACCACCTTTCTACTCTAACATTTTAGTTGTTGCCATACACCATGGAGGCTTTTTCATGCCTCCAAGATTTTAAACATTGTGTTTTCTATGCTCCAAAAAACAAGATTTTACATATTCTGTTTTCTATGCTCCAGGAACTTTGCACATTTCCACATACAAAGTGCCTATTCAACAGTCACTTCTTTATTCACTTCCATTCATCAAATATTTATTGAGCACCTGCTTTGTTCCTGGTTTTTTGAAGAACACAGGAGGACAAAGATGAATAAATACACACTCCTCTCCATTAAAGCAATACTCCAGAAGGAGCTTTAGCCACATAAACATTTAATTGCTGTGCAGGACCATACCTAACTTAAAAGAAAGAAACAAGTTTTTGAAAGCAAAAAAGACAAATGTGTCTTACAAATTCTTGCTTATTTCCATAAGAAATCTCCCTGTACAAAATCCAAGTGTAGCCTGGATCCTATCCAAAGTGGCATCAAAATAGTCTACATAACAGCACAGTTGTCTGCATGTATGTTTGTCTTCTTCGCATTCCTTAATTTTTGTCTCTCATTTCTAGCAAACTAAATGATATGTCCATTTGGATATTAGTGGTGTAGTGGATTGAGTTCTGTCCACCGAAAGACATGTTCAAGCTCTAACATCTGGTCCTGTGAATGTGAATATATTTTAATTTGGATCTTTGCAGACATGATAGCTAAAATGAGGCCAAACTGGATTAGAGCATTTTCTTAATCCAATGCGGTGCATTATAAGCAGAGTAAATTTGGACACAATAAGACAGAGACAGACAAAAGAGCTAGTCATGTGACTGAGGTAGAGCTGGAGTTATGCCACCAGTTAGGAATATCATGGCTCACCAGCCACTCACTAGAAATTAGGAGAGAGGCTTGTAATGGATGCTTCTGTGTCCATCTCTGTCTTACTGTGTCCACATTTCTTCTGCTTACAAGGACACCATACCGTATTAAGAGGAAGCCTGACCCTGCTGATCCCTTGGTTTTGGATATCTAGAACCATGAGATATTCAATTTCTGTGGCTTAAGTCAACTAATTTGTCGTATTTTTTCACAGTAGTTTTCAATCCTAAAATTGGTGGCTCCATCTCTAAACTCTTCATCTTACTTTCCAGACATGTTCTTCTATAAACTTTTTTTCCTGAAATCTTCATCTGTAAAGCCATCAGCATCTTCAGTCATCTAAAAACACAAACATATATACACCATAACTTAAATATAATTAGTTTCCTATACTTGCTCATAACTTTCTAACCTTTTAATGATTTTGATCATAATTGAGTTAAGTACAGCATTAATTATTTATTGTCTGCCCCCTCACCTATTTGGCTACAGTTGCATGTAGCTAACTGAGTGTAGCTGCATGTAGCTACATTGTATTTGTAGTAACTAGCCCAGTCTCTAGCACAGAGTAAATATTCAATAAAGAGTTCTTGAACAAATAAAGGTGATATTGCTCTCTGTACCTATTTTTTTTTGCCTAGACCTCTTAAAATTAGCTCCATAAGAATCTTGCATCACAATCTTTCATGTTGAATTTTGTAAATTTAAAACCCTAGTCTCCTCACTTATATATTTTTGATACAGAGAATTCAAATTGCATCCCCCAAACTACTTTTCAGATTAATTCAATTTACTAACAATTCCATATTGATAAAAAAATGATGTCCAACTTTTCCTTTCTGGCCAATGAACTGATTTTCCAGATTTCCTTAAAGTCAAATGCAAGCAAGTGACTTAATCCCAGTTGAAGGAATGTGAACAATAGTAACCTATCTCACTTCTAGGACTGGTGGATCACAGACTCCAACACAGAATTCTCCATTATCCTCTCCTATCTATTGGCTGGATGTCACAGCTTACAACAATCTTGGGAGCCTCATGCTGAAGATGGCAGAGCTCCATCAGACTATATGGCTAAATGTGTGGAGCAGAAAAAAAAAAACAAACCCTACACCCAAACACTTCTATAGATTGAACTTTACATGAGTCAGAAGTACATTTATATTTGGTTAAGCCACTGAAATTTGAAGGTTCACTTGTTATATCACCTAATATTGTATTAATTAATGTACGGTTGCTTATGTAACTATTCTGCCCTAGAAGTAGTTTCCTATTTTTTATAATATTATGATAAAAAAATAAGTAAATAAGGTACAATTCACTTTAATCATACCTTTTGTATTTTTTTAATAAAAGCAGTTGTAGTTTACAGAAAAATCACACAAAGTATAGTGTTCCCCCAAATCCTCCTACACACATTTTCCCTATTGTTAACATTTTGCAGTAGAGTGGTAGCTTTGTTATATTTGTTTAAATAATATTATTATAATTGTATTATTATTTATAATCCATAATTGATATTAGGGTTCACTTTTTGTGAAGTACACTTTCCAGTATCTAATTTAATGGAGTTAATTACATCCTCAAATATTGTGCTGCTATCACTACCACCCGCTACCAAAACTTTTCCATCACTCTAAAGGGAACTCTATACCAATTCTGCATTTGCTCCTCATTCCCCACCCCAACCCTGCCTCTGGTAATCTATTCTAATTCTGACTCTATGAATTTGTATATTTTAATCATTTCAAGAAAAGTGAGATCATACAATATTTATACTTTGTCTTTGGCTTACTTCACTCAACAAAGTATCTTTCAAGGTCATCCGTGTTGTAGCATATATCAGAACTTCATTTCTTTTTACAACTGAAAAATTTTCATTGTATGCATATATCACATTTTATTTATCTTTTCTTCCATTGTTGGACACTTCAGTTGCTTCCACATTTTGGCAATTGTGAATGAAGCCACTATGACCATCAATGTGCAAATATCTGTTTTTGAGTCGCTGCTTTCAATTCTTTTGGTATATTTCTAAAAGTGGAATTACCAGACAATGTGATAATTTTATAAACTTTCTGAGGAAACACCAAACTGTTTTACACAGAAGCTATAGCATTTTAAATTCCCACAAGAAGTGTTCCTATTTCTCCACATCCTTGTCAACACGTGTAAGTTTCTACTGTTTCTAGTGGGTGTGAAATGGTATCTCGTTTTGGTTTTGACTTGCATTTCCCTAATGGCTAATGCTGCTGCCTGTTTCCTTTCAGATGTGTACAAGTCCTACCTTGTACTCTGTGCATTACAAATCACATGGAGATGGGACCCCATAGACCTACACACCACATGGCCCATCCCTAAAGTCAGCTGATTGAACAAATCATGATCCAAATTTGAGTCAATTCTATTTTCTCTCACAAATTTGGATAAAGAGACTACCTTAAAATTGACAGGAACTCAAACTGAGAAGAAGCTGGAGGCACCATATTGATGCATCCATAATCGATCAGTTGGAAAGAGAGCAAAGACAAGTGATATGCAGAGGGAGAAAATTAAAAGATGGCCTAAGGAGATTCAAAGATGAGACCTCATTTGCTGACAGACAGAGACGAAGGACAGCCACTGCTTCTCTTCTCAGCGATGCTCAAGTCCTAGTTCCTGTCTTTGGCAATGGCTTTGATGTGATACTCAGGTGTTCTTCCAACAAATTTGCCCTTTCAGCTTAAACACTTAGAGTCAGCTTCTGTTACACTCAATCAAATGTCCCTTTGCTAAGAAAAAATTCTAAGCATGTGGTCTGTGTGCACTTGTTTGCTTGATTTCCTTCCCTAAAATATCCCCACTACTAACTCTTATGTTTTCCAAATCAACCTCTTCATGGTCACCCAGATATTTGAGAAACTGTTTAAAACAAAGAGGAAAGGCACATTCTGTAACCTTCCAAATCCTCCAAAGCACACATTTTCATCAGGAAAGGGATAAAAAAAAAAACTGCTTAAATTCTCTGAATTTATATACAGACTATTAAAGATCTATGTAAAGAATTCTGATGGAAGAGAAGCTGTGAATATGAATTCTTCAAAATCTGATAGAGAAAATATTAGTCATCCCATCAAGTCTGTAAGAAAAAAATTATGAGCATGTTTGCACTTAGGTTAAAATATAGACAAAGTGAAAAAGGAATTTAATTCTCAAATCTGTAGACATATTTTACCAGAAGTATTTGCAATGGTTCTAGTTAATTAAATTGTTTTAAATACAAATCATAAAGGGAGTGTAACAGCTCTACAGCTTCACATTAGTGCATATGTAGTCTCATCTCTAGAGCCCGCTTTATTCATTGTAGTTAGATAAAATCCTTGAAAGGAATTTCCTGATTGTAAATTTTCATGCCTCCTATCTTCTAGTGTTACATTTGTGTATTTTATCACGTTCTTACAGCAAATTCTGGGTATGCTTATGCCTGATAGGAATTAGTCTGATGTGGAGATATCTTTCCATTCATTTGATTATGTAATCATTTTTATTATTGTTGTTATCCTTCCGCCCCCTCCTCATTTTCACCATTGTCAGTACCATGAATTAAATTAGGACTCTGCCATCACAGACTGAGGTCTCGCCTCTGTAAACTCAGCCAGTGTTCACAGCATCAGAATGAGGCAGGCAGGTATTCTGCTGAGGAGGAAATTGAGACACAGAGATCTTCACTATCTGTCCCTGTATCACATAATGTTTAATAAGTGGTGGTATTAGAGTTTCAGCTAGTTCTGTCCAGGGCCTCGCTCTCTCTCAGCATCTACTCTTTCAAAGAGGGGCAGAAGAGAAAATCAACATTATGGAGCAGTGACAAGGAAGTGCTGTGAAATGTCTTGAAGGCTGACAGTGTTTCTGGTTTGGAAGAGGAGTGTTAGGAAACAGATAAGAAGATGGAAAAGTATGGCCACACATGGAATATAACAGTGACTTAGGATAATGTGGAGTTAGGATAATGGCCTGCCTTGAATGCTACCTCCTGGAGGGAATTAAGATGGCATAAGGATATGAGTAAAGCAATTCAAGTGTTACAGTAGGAATGTGAGGCAGAATTCAAGGAACATGGGTTGCACTCTACTTTCTATCATTATCAAAGCCAATACTTGAACTGAAAGCATTTTATTGACACATGATTGGTAGGAAAATATATTTCTATTATATTAATACTTAATGTCTGTGATTCTTCCCTCATGCTTGATAATGTGAGGGATACTCATATAAGCAAAAAATTCAGGCAAGCTCATAGATGGTGGACTTTTCAAAACTACCATATGGAATCCCACAATTTTGAGATTCCTGCAACATTGCGTCCAGCCCTTGAAAAACTCTAAATCCCCTCAGTGTATTAGAGCCAAACCCAGCCTCAATTTAGGGCAATAGCAAATTCACATGGGCAGCCTGCTTTTTCCTTCTAAAAAACTTCCCACACTTTCTTGGGGACACAGTTGCTTTAAAAACCACAGGGAAATACACTCCTAAAACCATGAGATTAATTCTCCATTGATACATAATGTGACTGGATTCACTCACCACAGAACAAAAGACCAGCCAATTTTATAAGATGGATGGTCAGGAGAGGGCCTGGGTGGTGGGAGGTTTGGATGTTGTCCATCCCAAAGATGCAGGAACACAGCCATGGCCATGCAGCTCTTGAAACAGGCACAATCTCTGTCCAGAATGACTTTCTGCTGAGGCAACATTTCTACAAACCAAATGGGCTCAGATTTCCTGGAAAGAAATGGAATCACAGAGAAGTCAGAAAAATTAAAAGGCTTTTATGGGGTAGGAGTTTCAAATGCTACATGGCATATGGAATAAATTGTGAAGACGTAATCATCAGACTAGAAGCCATAGATTTAATAAGACTCCATTTGCACCACACATGCAAACAGAATTAGGAATAAGCCCTATATGATAGCATGGGCAAAGTAGCATGAGAGTATTTGTCTTGTATTTCTTTATTTTATTTATTTATCTATTTTTTACAAATACAGCAGTGAAAGGTATTCAATGTACTCCCTTAATATGTGCATGTCATAAAATAAGGGTAATGCTTGAGTAATGATATTACAATATTCTTCCTTTCTTCCTCCTTTAAACAGTTCACTTGTTTTATGATACTATATTTAGAAATTTTGTTTTATCAACAAGAAAACTCATGCTTTTACAGCTCAATGTAATTTTTATCTCTATTTGTAACATTGGAGCTGAGGAGAATAAACAACATTTGAAAGCTGGGATTTATTTTTCTCTGCTTGTGAATTTAATTTAATTTTATGTTTCACTCAGCATGGTGCATACATAGCGTGATCCATTTAACTTTCAACTTCTGAAACATTTCTCATATATTATTGTGTTTGGATTTCTTAACCAATGGGTAAAGCTTAAATCTAATACTACTTGAGCTTCTTTTCAACATAGAAAAATTGGAGGAGGGCACTTTTCCATATTAATCCTCAAATTATGAAGAAAATAACTTTACAATCTGAACTTACTGATGCTTTCAATTTTTCAATTGCAAAAGGGAAAATGGATTTTAATATAAAAGTGATTATTTAAATAATATATTTTAAAACTCTAAAGTCTATGCTTCATGCAGTAAAAACTAATGCAGTTTGAAATTATATTATTTTACTACCCATTGGTGGCAATTATCTTAAAGATTGAAACAAGTAATATTTTGTTACTGCTATTATTGTTTATAATTTCCCAGCCTCCTTTTACAACTCTAAACTGCATTATTTCAGGTTTTAGGTCATATTTTTTTGTTTGCTAATGATGCTGGAATGCAATATACCAGAATAAGTTTGGCTTTTAAAAAGGGGATTTATTAAGTCACAAATTTCCAGTTCTAAGGCCACAAAAATGTTCAAACTAAGGCATCCAATGAAAGATACCTTGACTATGAAGAAAAGAACGAAGGTGTTTAGAGTTTCTCTGTCACACGGGAAGGCGCATGGTAACATTTGCTGGCTTCCTCTCCTGGCATCTAGTTTCAAATGGCTTCCAAAGGAGTGCTTCTTTCTGCATCTCTAAACATCTCTGTCTGTGTCAGCTCTGAGTTTTTTCTAAAGTGGTTCCCTCTTAAAAATTACAGTAAGTGGATTAAGACCCACCTTGAGTGGGCAGAGATAAATCTCCATGGAAACCACCTAATCAAAATGGTCCACCTCACCTGGGTGGGTCATCTCTCCATGGAAACAACTTAATCAAAAAGATTCTGCCCCAACAACATTGAATCAGGATTGAAAGAATATGGCTTTTTCTGTGCACATAACAGTTTCAAACTAACACAGGTGATATTTTTTTAAATTATCATATAATATTTGGCACACAAAATATGCATTTTGTATTTGTACATTATGAACTATTAACTCCTGTGAATCCTCTCTTAAATCTTGTGCTTCACTCCAATCACACGGCCCTGATACTTTTCCAGAGCTAACCATTATACTAAACGCTATATTCATATTTTTCTTGATATTTTAAAATTATATTTTTACTATACATATATGTAGCCTTAAACAATCTATTACTTGATTACCCTCATTTTAAAGCCTCATAAAATTGGTATTATACTTTCTGTAGTTTTCTGTAATTTGCCCAGTGTTATATGTCTATGATGTGTCTGTTTCATTGCCATGACTGTTGTTATTTTCACCTCCATTTGGTATCTTATTATGTGACTCTACCTACAATTTATTAATCCATTCTTCTGATAATTAACATTTTCAGCTTTGTGTTTTTCCCATTTTTTGTTTTTTGTTTTTTTTGGTTATTTCAAATGATGCTACTGTAAATGATAGTTTATATGTCTCCTGGTTCATTTGTGCAACAGAGTTCTCTAGTGAAATGGCTTTCAAACTTTTTTTGACAGTTACTCATAGCTAAAAAATTCACATTGTGGACAAGAATATACTGTGAAGAAATGTGTAGAACATAGGGCTTATGCCACTTCCAAGCTAACAGCCCAGTCTATTATTACTTCCTGAATGCTAGGAGAAGACACAATACTCCTGGATCAGAAAAAGGACTTCATTCCTTATGGCAAAAGCAGTAGCCAGAGTTTCATGTTCCTTTGCATCAACTCCCCATGTTCCTAAGCTCCAGAGGCATGCCACAAAGGACCCATAATGGATGATGGAACATGCAGTGAGCTATGTTACACATGAGAAACACAGAACTTTGAAAATGTCGTGTATATTTCATTTTCAAAAACATTGTTTGTGATTCACAAAAATGATTTCACAATCAAATATAGCAACCCTCTATCAAAAAATTTAAAAAATAAACAAAAACATTGTGTTGTTATATACCTAGAAATAAAATTGCTGGATTACATTCACATTAAAAAATAATTTACCTGTTATTTATCAGTCTCAATCCTCATCCACAAAAAACTTCCCTCATTATTTGTCCTACCATCTCACAGTTGTGTCAAAAATAATTGCTAATAATACTATGGTACAAAATTGTATCTCATTTGGGTTGTAATTTGAATTTAACTTGTTATTAATGAGGTCCAACATCGTCATATGCCTATAGGTCGTTTGTATTTCTTTTTTCGCTAAATACAAGTCATGAATTTAGACTGATTTTAAATTGAGGTTGTTACTTTCAAATGTATGAGTTCTTTACATTCATCACCTATGCATGTTGCCAATATATTCTCCTTTGTTGTGGCTCAAATTTTCATTCTTTTTGTGGTTTCTTTTATTAAATGGAATTTCTTTTTAGTGTTTTCGGTTTTGAATTTATATTGTAACTTTGTTATATATTATATATATATTATTCTAGATCATTAGTCATACAGATATTCACCTGAATTTTCATTGACATTTTAAATGCCTTTAATATTTAAATGATCAATACATCTGAATTGATCAAAACATCCAAATGTATCAAATACCTAGGAAACAACGTAACAAAAGATGGGTCAAAACCTCACACAATAAAATAAAATGATATCAAAGGTTACTCAGTGCCAACTAAGTAAGTGAGGATATAGCCATGGAATAGAAGACATCATGTGAGAAGTCAGTTCTCTCCAAATTTATCTGTAACTTCATTGTAATGGCAAGCAAAATCCTAGTAGGGATTTTTGTGGGAATTGATGAACGGAGTATATAATTTATACGAACATTCAAAGGGGTAAGAATAGTCAATGAAATCTTGAAGAAAGAGGATAAAGTTGGAGCACCAAGAGTCCAAGATATCAAGACCTATTTGAAAGCTACAGTAATTAAGATAGTATAATAGTTGGGTAAGAATAGATAAATCATTCATGAAATCAGTTTAGAAAGTTCGGAAACAGATATACATACATTCAGATACTTGATTAATGCCAGAGGTGACACAGCAGAGGAATTGAAAAAGGACAGTTTCTTCAATAAATGGGTCTTCATCAACTGGATAATCAAAAAAAAAAAAATTAAAAAAGGTTTTGACCCTACTCATAATATAAATAACAAGCTTCAGATAGACTTTAGATTTTAATGTGTAGGGCAACATAATAAATCTTTCAGAAGATAATACAAAGAATATCTTCATTATAGTGGGGCATAAAATGATTTGATTAAATAGGACATAAAAACACTAATGATAAAAGAAAAATGGTGAAAGTTGTATTGAAATTAAAAACCTCTGTTCACCAAAATATCCTTTCAAAGGAAATGAAAAGACCAGCCTTAGCATAGGGTGTTTGCAACATATATGAGTGGTATAAACTTGTTTCCAGAACATATAAGTAATCCCTTTAAAGTAAAAAGAAAATCAATAGAAAAAAATAATAAAAGAATTGAATATGACCTACACTGAAGTGGATGTTCAAATAGTCAAGAAATATTTGAAAATTTCAAATTAGCAATCCAGGGATTTCATATTAAAACCATAATGAGGGGCGGGCCACGGTGGCTCAGTGGCAGAGTTCTTACCTGCCATGCTGGAGACCCGGGTTCACTTCCTGGTGCCTGCCCATGCAAACAAACAAACAAACAAACAAAAAACAACTATTATGAGATAACATGAATTGCTACAGTGTGAAAATACTCTTTGTTGTTGAGGATTTGAGACATGGTCTTCTACGTTGCTTATTTGTGTGAATAGGTAGCTCTTCCCGACTAT
The DNA here is from genome assembly GCA_004026745.1 of Myrmecophaga tridactyla. Taxonomy (NCBI): domain Eukaryota; kingdom Metazoa; phylum Chordata; class Mammalia; order Pilosa; family Myrmecophagidae; genus Myrmecophaga; species Myrmecophaga tridactyla. The sequence continues at coordinate 68,584 of PVIY010006691.1, read as the reverse complement.
TTTTAACCTCTAAAATCTTCATATCAAACTGATTTAACTGTAATGATTTATAGTAAACTCATAATATATCAATGAGGTTAATCAAATAACTGCATCTCTATACCTTTAATTATTAAACTAGGTAGTTAGCCTTCAAAATATATCTGCAGAAATATTATTTTCCTCATCAAATAGGCAGTATTTATCTTTCAAGTTATATTTTCCCATATTTATCACTCATGCCTTTATACATTCAGTTTTTTTTTTTAAGTTTTAAAACTTCTGGTGTAAATTCTAGCCATTTTAAACAAAAGGATTTTATTGGAACAAGACTGAGTCATTTAAAAACAATCAATTAAAGTTTGCAATTTGGCAGGCAGCAAGCTCAGTAAAGTCTACAGGTAAAACTTGTTTAGTTCCCATACTTATAAATTGCTTATATTACTCTGTTTCCAAGTGTCTAAAGTTGGAAAAGAAATTAAGATAACAAGAGAGGCAGATGTTGCCTGGAAAACGTGAGAGAATGTGTTTCTTTGTGAAAAGGAATTCTATTAATATGTTTTAAATATCTGATATAAAATTATGCATCATAAGGCATTATAAAACCAATGATTGTAAAGCCTATAAAAGTTACTCAGAAAAAATGTGGATGATAACCTTTTGGGCTACAAATTTTTTCAATAAACTGAAATTTCAAGAGATTTGAATGAGAATAAAATAAATGATGCCGCTGTAAAATTTAGGTATTGTTTGTTTTCCTTCACTCACTTTTTCATTTTACATTACCTGCCTGGCTCCATGCAAGTTTCTGAATGTGAGATCTCTGACCTATCCTTTTTTTATGGAGTTTTTCCTATCATTAATGATAGACTGAGGTACTTCTGGGAAGAGCTGCTACTTATTCTCCTGTTGTAATCACCAATCTCTGCCCTTTTCCACAATCTCCTTTGGGATACTTTTTCAACTCTATATTTGACCAACTTCAGACCCAGAATTGTTTCCGACTATATCCATGAGTCCTTCTGAGATTATGTTAGCTCATCAAATCGTGTCATTTTTAGGTACTCTTCTAGCTCTAGGATATATTTCTCCTGCTCTGACCCTTGTTCACACTCTAGTTGGTACATTGTTTAATTATATTTTGTGTTGATGTGGTTAAAACAATGTAATTGTGATTTTCTTTTTCATCACCTACAAGGCTTTGCATAAAATTAATTCTAATAAATACATATTGAATAAGATTTCAAAATGGTGTCACTGAAATGACATTCTAACCCAACTCAATTACATTTTCCCCTCATGGTGGTTCAATGATTCAGAATTATTAGGCTCCCAGAGGAAGTAGAACAATTTGCTTCAAATGCAGGGATACATATGAATGTACCTCACTCTTCTGTAAGAAGTCAAATTTAGCATTGGAAGCAAATCTTGCATTTTATAGAGAGGGAAATTTTAAAATGCCTTACAAAGGGGGCCTCAGAAAGAACAACTAAGATTGAAAATATGAGCTACATTGGACTCAAGATGAAGTTAATGCAATCCAAAGCCAATGTATTCACAAGGTGAAACTGGGCTTCTTCCTTTGGAGAGATATTTGCTCAGTCTGCACTGAAGCCGTAAAACAACACTTAGCTCCCTCATTACCTGCTCCACGTTCTGAGTAAAATTTGGTATTCATGGTATATAACATTGACTGGCATGGTTGGTAGCTTGTAGTAGCTTGCAAGGGCAGTGAGCATGCATTTCTTACTCACCCTACATTCAGTGACATCACATTAATAGCTTGCAAATTACTGTGAGAGTATATATAGCTTGAAAATTGGTAAGCACTAAAAGTAAGGACTTCTCACCTTCCAGAGATCCTGTTGTTAGCTTTTATCAGTTCACTACTACCTGCGACCTAGGTTTGAACTGAAGAATCCTCTCAAATTTCTCCCAAAGTTTCCATGACAAATTGTTCAACATAATGCTGTCTATATTTATCCAACACGCAACAGTGCTTTCCCATTCAGACATCTGGCTGGTTATCAATAATTAAATGACATGAAATATTCAAAGAAGATATATAGATATGAGCATGTTCCCAAATAATATAAAACATATTTAAATATAATTCAACATTCTCAAAGTAAGCTTACCATCCACCATAGAAAGAATGAATTATGGAGAAATCTCAATAGTCTTGGACTTAATTTGAATTCTCTTCTTTATACACATTAGGGAATAGTCTTGGAGAAATAGTTTCATTTAATTATTTAATTTTTCTGAACTCCAGACAATTCATCTGCACATTCCAAAACAAATGGTATAAGCTGCAGGTAACAACCAGTATTGTTCCACACTCTAGGTTTGTTGCAATTTTTGAAGTGCTAACCCCATAAAAAATAGTCTGTATCATATTTGCTTGGGTTATATTGAAGGGAGTGCCCCTTTTATGGAGTCTAAGCTATGCCACAAAGTAGTTTACATAGCCGTGTAAGCTTGACCACTTTGCTTAACCAATATAATCTTTTGCCTTATCATCAGCAAAATATCGATGGCATAATGTACATATTTTTCCCCAGAATTAAATGAAATAAAGTTTTTAAACTAAATATCTCTGTGGCATTACCTAGTAGTTACTTAACAATGGAATTCTGTTTTATTTTTATTGTTAAAACTATTATTATCATAATTGTTACTACCACCACATTCATTACCACTAATTCATGATGTTGAGGTCTATGTCTTAAGTATACATTTTACTCAAAAATATGAATAGAAGGAAATAGAAGGATGTATCTCTCCTTTCGCAAAGAGCGCTTAGCCAAGGACTGTAGGTCACCTCATAGAAGAAACCAATCTGACACTGATATTGACCAGACTCGATGTCACAGTGTGGTTGGGGACTACGCTAACCTTGTTCTCGATGGCTTCGGTATTTTCTGTGATGTGTGTGTGTGCATGTATACCGTTGCTGCAATTTTGATACCTGCAGCCACACATTTAAGTGGCTCACAATAATTCTGTAATATAAGTATCACTGATTCCAAGTTGACTGACAAGTTGTCTGTAGCTCAGAGAAATTACATATTTTCTCCAACCCGCCTTACTTCTGCTATGATTCCCAAATAAATGGCAAAAGTGAACAGCTAAGTTGCTCTTCTTCATAAGGTGCAAAGCCATGAGTATTATAAGAGAAATATGAAGGCAGCAGAGAGTCCTGAGGAATTGAAGGGCTTCATGCTTATCCAGCACTCCAGTATTTTCTAAGGGGCTGAGGCTAGGATCAAGTGCGGCAGTGAAAGGTGGTTTCCAATTTGAGGATTCAGATAAAAGGGATATTTGTGTGGTAAGGAAAAGGGCTTAAAGTAGTTTCTCCCAAATGATACCATATGGCTGGTTCTAAATCTCTCTTATCCTCACAACTCTTTGATTGTAATTCTTTTCCTAGAAGACTCATCATTCTCCTCTCTTCTTTTCCACAGCTCCAAAACCCTATTTAACCTCCAAAATCAGCTTCTCTTTCTTTCCTAGGGGTCCAAAATTTTCCTTTCAAGATCATTCTAGATGTATCCCATACATTATTTCACAATAGCCCTGTGTCACAAAAATATATTCTTTCTATTTTTCTAATAAGGAGAAGTGTATTTATTCATCCAAGATCACAAGGTCTTTTTTGTAAAAGAGAAAATTGTGTAAGTATTGATTTGCTTAAAAGCAAATTACTTTCTCTACCCCAGTTTACTAGGTCCAAAGGTGGGATTGGAAGAGAGGGGGGGGGGGGGATCCAGGCAACAATACCAAATAACTTAGGTGACTCTCTAAAGACTTGTATCTGAAGTTTCTGTATACTGAAAACTCTTTGTTAAGCCAAGGGAAAAATCTTACTTTGGACAGCTACTGCCAATAAAGGGTATCCTGAGAGGGAGAAAGGTCCAGACCTAGGAGTCTCTTGGGAGAGGTAGGGTCTGGCAGAGGCAGAATGACCTGTGGGTGAAAAAAATATTGTTCCTAAACGTAGAGGATGAAATGAACATTACTGGGAGGTTTGGAGAATTATTCTCTCTTTGCTGGTTGAAGGAGTTTTATTCTCATCTGGCAGATAAGGAAAATATATTCTTAGGGAGAAAATAGTTGTTGTAAATGCCCTTTCTTTGTCCTCAGTTAGGGTATTGACTGATTTCCAAATCCAGCGGTTATGATAGACATGGAGTGGAGGAGAAGCCATATGTGGTATTTGCAACACTGATTTAATAAAAATTTTAAAAGAAGTAGAAATTTCCTTTTAGACATTGTGCTTTGTGGGCCACGATAGTCTATGGAGGTAAGGCTAGTTCTACACCTTGAGTTAGTTTTTTCCCCCCAAAAGGAAACAGCCTGCTTCATTGGTTTTGTTTATTTTTGTCTACAACTGATGATGAGGCATCTATATTCTGTTCCTTTTACTACTCCTTTTTTATTGAAGTATTCAGTTTAGCTTTATTCCTTGAGGTGGCTGACCTATATTTGGAAGAACCTGATTTGTTTAAATGTATACTTAGTTAATCTGGTTACCTTATTTTCCTTCATTTTATGCTGCAGACATAGATGCAGAGAAGGAAAGAGCCCTCCCAAGAGGCTTCTGCATGGGGGAAAATTATTAGCTTGTTTTCTGAATTAATTTATTCTGGGGTCCCCCTGTGATTGTCCATCTTGGTTTCTGCCCAGGAGGGGTTAGAATTGCATTTCTTAAGATATCTGGGATAAATAAAGTTTATAAAATCAGTGGAGTTTTTCATTGAAACCAGCCTCTTGGTTTAGTATTTCTACAAGGAAGGGGAACATATAATAGTGGTTAATCCTGTGTACTCTGCAATGAGGTCTGGTTTGGAGTCCTCTGGTAACTACAACATTGAACAAATCAAAAGTCACGTACCCTGTCTGAACCACAGGCTTCTCTTCTGGAAAATGATAATATTAGTCCTTGCAATAATTCACAATAATCCTTACAATCCCTCAGTATATATGAATGAAGTTATGAATATTGAATAACACTATGCAAATAAAATGCATAGTACAGTGCTTTGCACAAAGTAAATATTAAATAAATATTGGCTTTCTTGTCATTATTCTTCATTGATCTCATTTCCTTCTCTACTTTCTCCTTTACCCTTTGTCCTTTAATAAATTATACGTTCATCATCTCAATTATACTGGACTACTTTGTACAGAAGGTTGGGGACCATGAAGAATCATATTTATCTTATATTTTTCTATTGTTTCTTTTATAATTGAGTTAAAAGACTAGTACTCAGAACTTCCCTCACCAGGGTTCATCTCCAGTCACTGAATTACCCTTCATTTCAGCAGCCATTGACAATTGTACTTAAAATTCAAGCGATGCTCTTCGGCTGTAAAAGAAAGACTTCAGTTCTTAAAATCCACTCAGAACAAAAGTATGAATAACTTGGGACAGCTGCTTTTTAACAGTGTTAATATATTCTGAGGGATATCCAGATAGCAGCAGGAATTGACAGATAATGGTTGTGATGCTTAAAGAAGACTGATGTATGTTGTATACACAACAGTATAAGTAAAATATTTATTCTGGTGAGAAAGGAATGTCACAAAGTTATACTTATTATTACTTAGGTAGAGCCATGGATCCATCCTGATATAACAGATTGCAACAGAAGGAACAAAGTTCTGATGAGATAATATCATGCTTTCCTTTGCTCTCCCTGGAGGAAATTTGAAAACTAGAATCTTAAAATCTGGGACTTGTGGGTTATCCTTAGAAGAACAGAGGCTGCTATGGAAAATTTGTCTGTTCCTTTCCCATGTTTTTTCCTCCAGTACATGTGGACGAGCAGCCTAGATAATTCCTTCACTTATAATTTGCTTCAAATTCACAGCCAATTTTTTTTTCTGATGAAAAGATCCTATAGCTTTACTTGTGTAAAATTTATTTTATTAAATGTTTCAGCTATTTAAAAACCTTGTTACTTATCAAGGAATATTCTCTCTGATTCTTCCTTTGCCATTGTTCAGAACGTAGCTCTCCCAGTGCTTTTTAGGCTTTCTGTAAATCTTACAGTAACAGGAAATCAAAAAAAAAAAATCTTACTGGTACATGGCCACTTTCTAAAATATCTTGATATGCAGAGAATCAAAATACTTAACATTGACCTTCTACAATGCCTGCCCTTCTCAGCCAGCAACAGAGGTCTTAGGGCTGGCTACAGAATCTAACAAATGAGGCACAACTTTACATAGTCCTAAGTTTCTCATCAGAACCATTGCAGTGGTCAACAAACTCTCAGGTATAGCTTCTGAATGTCTCAATCACAATACACTGGGAATTCTGAGATCTCACAATTTGATACTGAATGGATCCCGACCACTTCAGCTCAGGGAAACCATCAGATTTGGGATAATTTCAACTTTTATATGTGTAGGGTCCCCATTCCTCAGTGTCGTTCTACATTGATATTACAAATTACTTATAAATTCCAGGTTACTCATCAAGAATGCATTATTCAATACAATACCTTGAAAATTAGCTTCAGATACTCAGATCAACTTCAGCAGGATACTCATTTTTCTTGGAATCGGTATACTCCTACAGATTCCCTTCACTGATGTTCTAAGAATGATTTGACTAATGTTCAAATCATCAGGCATTCCTGTGGCTGAAACAAAGCTCACAGACCAGTTATTAATCCTTGGTCCATCAATGATTTCTATAAGAACCAGCTTAGATCTTGCTTTTTGCACTACAAATATTGGAACTATTGCTTCTCCACTATGTTTCCCACCTCTTTCTCCTTATTAATTCACAATAGGAAAATATTTTCCATGTTAATTAAACATCTCTACCTTTCCAAGATGGCTTTGGAAAAGAAAATCCACTTTATCTTACATGTTTTCATCAATGTTTCTAAATTAGTCCTGATGGATCTGAAACTCAAACCACGCAATATCCAAAGTACCCTAAGACAAAGTGCCTTAATAAAATGATTCCTTGGCTTGGCTGTTCTCACCACAAGATTTCCTATGTGTCCTTCCTTTAGTGCATGCTCTGAGTTCCCTCTGTTATCATTCCTGTGAGATGATTGTGTTTGATTGAGAAGAAATTCTTCTCATGCTGTGTAATCCGGTCTTAAGTTTCGCTTAGTTTTTTGTTTTCATTCTGTAATACAATACATGGGATATGGTAGTATTTATTTAACCAAAGAACACCTAGGCTTCTAGGGGAAGGTAGAGGATGATGATGGTGACCATGACACTGATTACAAGGATGTTAAAAAACAAGAACAACAATAAATTATGACTTCTATTGAACATCTGTTATGAACCACAGAGTATTTAAGCATTTTCAATTTTATTAATTCATCTTTATTTTGAGCCTGTGTGCATAAATTCTGAAACAAAGATTCAATATTAAATGCTGTCTTGACATCTGGTAAAATTGGGAAAGCCTTACATGACTCAAATGCAATTTCTCCTCCCCCTCTGCTCCTGCAGATAAGGTTCCCTAGCCAAATATCCCTCCTTATCACAGGTATCAGGCATGGAGCCTGCTTATCTCCAAGTGCTGGGCTTCAGCTCCCAAAAAGTCTATGGAACTATTCCAACAAACCAATCACATCCTATTGCAAGAAGCAGTGACACCTCATCCTTTTGTTACTATAAAACTTGCCTCCTAGAGACCCTGTTTTTTCACTCTTCTCCCAAATATGACTCCTGTAATGTCCTATGTGGCATAGAATGTCTTTCTCTCCTGGTCTGAATATATGAAACTAATACACAGTTTTTATTTCATCTGTCCAGTGTCAGGTGTTTTGTGTTTGGACATCCCTATAACCCTAATTCAGGTTTCTTACCAATGAGGTGATGAGCAAGTGGGCATACCAATGAGGCAATTTTTTGTTTTGTTTTGTTTGTTTTTGTTCTTTTTTGTATGGGCAGGCTCCGGGAATTGAATCCGGGTCTCCAGCATGGCAGGCAAGAACTCTGCCACTGAGCCACCGTGGCCTGCCCGAGGCAGTTGTTTTTGTAATACCTAATTTGTAGATGATAGGCAGATGTGCAAAGATGCTAAATTTATGGGTTAACAGAACCTGTAAGTGAAAGATAGGATTTGAACTCATGAAGGTTGCTTTCTTAAACACTAATCTTAAATTTTAGAAGGGTTGCTTTATGCAATCTTTGATCCAAAATTTCCTGTAACTTTGGTATGAAGTTTTGATGTTCAACCTTTCACAGCCTAGAATATTATGTCTACACTAAATCATAAGATGAACTTTATGTTCTTTCTTCTAAAATTCTGCAAAATTTAACATCTTTGGTTTCAAAAAACTAACCTACATATCACTAATAGACAAATTTATCAAGAACTATAAACATGGATGCTGGCAGAAGGCGTGAGACTAATATATTAGACAAAAAGGGCTTTATTATTAACCAAGTAACAAAAAAGCAGCATGAATTTCATGTTTATGTTGGTTACCTATACCCTCCAAACCCTATGGGAGATGAGGATTGTACCAGATGGATAATGTATGTAATGCTACATACATTGTACCACAGCTAAGAAGCTCTAAGCTTAGGGAAACCAAATCTTTTATAGTGGAAAGTAAGCTTTCCTGCCCTTTGCCACAGAGGGAAACCTTTTTTGTTTTGTCATTCTTGTTTATTCCTAGAGGTAAACTTGAACTTTGCTGCAGAAGAACATATTATCTCACTATTTCAGAACTGTTTGATATGCAAATATTCTTCAAAAGATAGTTTTACTGTTTTCTAGACATGAAAAATTATGAAAGATCTGTTTCAGTTTGCTAAAGCTGCCAGTATGCAGTATACCAGAAATGAGTTGGTCTTTTCAATGGGAATTTATTAGATTACAAATTTATTGTTCTAAGACCATAGAAATGTCCAAAATAAGGCACAAAAAAGAAGATACCTTTTCAGAGAAAAGGCTGCTGGCATCCATGTTTTCTCTATCACATGGGAAGGCACATGGTGATGTCTGTTGGTCTTTCTCTCCTAGGTTGGTCTCAATGACTCTCTCTCTCCTCTGGAGGCTTTTCTCTATATTTCATCTCATTGCTCTCTGTATCTGACTCTTTGTTTTCTTTCTTTATTCTTTTCATATAGGACTCCAGTAAAAGGATTAAGACCCCCCTTGAGTTGGGTGGATCATATCTCTATGGAAACAACTTAATCAAATGGTCCCACCCACAATGGTTCAGCACCACAAGAATGGATTGAAATGATATGGTTTTCTGGGTGCATAACAGTTTCAAGTCTGCACAAAATCCATGGATAATTATTTCTCAAAAATATCCATGCCTCCTTACTATGACATCAGCATTCCTGGAAATTTTCCTCTGAGTATGCTATGCTTTTGACCACTCTGGTTAATTTGCTTCAAAGGGGCTGACCCCACATACATTCAATTTGTTTCATGTATCATTTAATAGTGGTTATAAACAACAGGGCATCAAGCCACAAGGTAGAACAACCTGCAGGATTGACTTCAACCATGATGCCCAAAGTCTGAGACTCAGTCAAATAAACAAAACCCATTAAACTTCATTGTCTACCTCAGAAAATGTGAAAGTGTGGTGACTGTATCCCTAAATTTCTGTATTGACGTCACCACTTGGCCCAAGGCATTAAGCCAGGTACTGCCAGATGTATTAATGATTGTAAAGACTGACTTTGCCTGCAAAGGAAAGTCTATCATCCGTAATAATACTTTCCAGTGAGCTGTATCTAGTGAGTTGAGATGATGTGAATGGTTTTTAAGGCCAATGTTGTATAGTTGATAACTCTACCTAAAGTCACGATCACATTTAATATTGCTTTTCTAACTGTAAGTTTCCTGTAGTAAGATGACTGTCTTCAGAGTGAGCATAAAAGATATGTATCATCTGGGAAGACCTTTGTATAACCAAAGACAGCCTTATTTTAGAGAGATGGCTACAATTGCCTACTGATGGTGTTTACTTAAATATTTGAAGTCCTCTTATGACTACCCCTAAAGTACAAGTTACTATGTTTTCCAGAGGGCAGAAAATTAGACCATATTTTCCAAAAGGAAATATAATTTTATGGTGCCTGTGGCAGCCCTGAGAAAAAAGTGTTGTTTACAATTGTTAAGGGTCCCCAAGTAGGATTTGTACCAATCAAAATAAGCAAATACAAAATTTCTTCAATGTGTACTCCTGCCAGATAATAGACTCTAGAGTCCCTAGGTCTGTTTTAATTATTGAATCTATTCTTTTGTTTAAAGAAATTATTTAAAGATAGTTGATCCAACATGTCCTGTTTGTTCATTCCACAAATTTCTGAGTGATAGCTAAAGTGATGAAGATGGAAAAGATGCATGAAGGTAATGACAGCTGATTTTCAAGGGTGGTGCAGGGACCCATACTCTCATGTCATTGATAAATTTCTCAGAAGATGAAGTGAAATGGGAAGCAAATATAATTAAACCTTTTTTTAAGAGTTGGAGAGAGTCTATGATTTTAATGCATGATAATATATGGAGCATTAACTCAAAATGTTGAGTGAAGTTTTTTCCACTAACATGAGAACAAAACATGATGTATTCACAACCATAGAAAGAGCTTCATTTGGGCACAGAATATTAGTTTGGCTTCAATAGAAACATTTATTAATTTTCCAACAATCTGAGTCTTTCAAATTTCTCATAACAGCTCACAAAATCGGTATTTTATTCATTGATAAGGAGAGCACAGAGCACAGAAGACAGTTTTCTCACTGATCAGAGAAATTTTTTTAATCTCATTGCATATTTAAGGAATAATAGTACAACTGCTAATTATCCTATGAATTGCCAAACTAAAATGCAGCACATTAGTTGCCATTAAATATGGCAGTAACAAGTGGGCTTATTCATTTCCTTTCTTTTCCTCTTTCACTTGACCTAAATTGAAAGACAATATGCCAAGAATGTGTGGGATTTTCTGGTCCCTCTTCTTTTTCTCTTCCTTTTCCTTCCCTTCCCTTCAATTTTCTTCTGAAGAAACTTGATTCTATAGCCATAAGATTGGGTAGGCCAGAAGAAGGAGAAAATGGTGATGGTCCCAAACAGGGTAGGTAGATATTCTCATGTGAAGGCTGGGTTGTGTGGAGTGTGGAAGTCCAGTTGAGGCATATTAATTACAGTTCTCAGAGAAACAGAACCAACAGGAGATATCTGTAAATATGAGATTTATGAAAGTGTCTCATACAACCATGGATCCAAAATTTGTAGGGCAGGCTGTGAGCTGCCTGCTCCAATAAAGGTCCTCAATGAACTCCCCAGGAGAAGCTGGCTGGCTAAAGTGGAAAGATTCTCTCTTGTGAATTCTCCTTAAAAGCCCCCAAGTACTTAGATTAAGCATTGTACATTGCAGAAGACACTCCCCTCAGCTGACTGCAGATGTAATCAGTGATAGATGCAACAAACATGCTGATGATTTAAGTCCAGGTATGTCTTCACAACCACAGATAGGCCAGTGCTTCCTTGACCAAACAACTGGACACCATCACCTGGCAAATTTGACACATGAATCTGACCATCACAGTCTACACCTTGTCAACTTGGAAGCTATACACATCACTTTAAATCATACTTAATCTGTAAATTGAAAACAATAATAGACACATTTTTTTAACTTAACAGTACTCAATCGTCCTGTGTACAACTCAAAATGCAGTAAATCTCTTCAGAACATGGTACAAGCCCTTAGGTAATATTCACTCTTAAACCTGATATCCTATAATCTAAATACTATAACATGAACAATATAATTTATGTCATATGATAAAGAGGATAAGATAGAGAAGAAAACAAAAATATTTGATTCATGTACAAATACAAACATATTCATTATGAAGTAAAGAAGAAATATTGTGCCATTACAGTCCTTGTTTCTGTAACTGGTCATGTGATTGTACCTCATATTTATCACTATCTTCTTCCACTCCCCAATCCATGTTCCGTTTCCCCTCAGCAAGCAACTCACCTGGCTGTGGTTCTTTACCTGACAAAAACCTTCATTCCTGATGTTTCTGGGACATTGGTAGTCCTGCCTGGATTGGGTTGTTGCACATTTCCATTGACTAATCACAGGGCTTAATAGTACTAACAGATACTCTAGGGTATCTCCTGCATTCCAGGAAAACTCTTCTTTACCTCCATTGTTTAGTTGCAATCCTATTTCCCCTTGATAGTCAGGATCAATCATCCCTGTCAGTAAAGTTATCACCTTCTTTGCCTTGATTCTGGGGTATGAGAAGCCAAAAGTGGCCAGATAGCAATCTTATCTTCCAGTTCACTGGAATCACTGTTGTGTTTCTTACTGGAAGCACTCCTCATTCTGGAACTAAGACCTGTAGACCAGCAGAGCTCAAGATTGCTTGGATAGGAAGCAGCATTTTCCTAGTGAATCACAAGGGGCAATAGTGAGTGGTACCACTCCCATTTCCAGCTCTGGATTCTTGGACCCATGAATTCTGGCTATGGGAGAAATAGCATATAGAGTGGATGTTGATTCAGAGCATACAGAGCTTCCTGGAGAAAACTGCCCCAGCCCTGAGAGGTATTGCCACCAAGTTGGCACTGAAATTGGGTCTTCAAAAGGCCATCCCACCATTCTATCAATCCAGCTACTTCAGGATGATGGGGAACATGGTAAGACCAGAGAATTCCATAAGCATGTGCCCATTCCCTCACTTCACATGTGTGAAGTAGGTTCCTTGATCAGAAGCAATTCTGTGTGGGATTCCATGATGGTGGATAAGGCATTCCACAAGTATACAGAGGGTAGTTTTGGCAGAAGCATTCTCAGTAGGGAAGGCAAGCACGTATCTCTGTCTATTTCAGTAAGAAAAAATCACTGTCCCTCACAAGGTGGAAGTTATCCAATGTACTCAACCTGCTACCATGTAGCAAGATGATCACCTCAGGGAATTGTTCCATATTAGAGGCTGAATGTGGGTCTCTGCTGCTGACAAATTAGGAACTCATCAGTGGCTGTAACCAGGTCAGCCCTGTTGAGTGGAAGTCTACATTGCTGAGCTCATGCATAACCTCCATTCCTGCCACCATGACCACTTTGTTAATGAGCCCATAGGGCAATGACAGGAATGACTGGAGAAAGAAGTGTGTTTGTATCTTATTGTCATGGTCACCTTCATGTGTCAACTTGGCCAAGTGGTGGTAGCTGTTTGTCTGGTTGGGCAAGTGCTGGCTTGTCTGTTGCAATGAGGACATTTCATGGAATTAAATCATCATCATGTCAGCTGCAACCACAGCTGATTCCATTTGTAATCAGCCAAAGGGGAGTGTCTTCTTTAATGAGTGATGCTTAATTTAATCATTGGAAGCCTTTTAAGGAGGATTCAGAAGAGAGAGACTCTCTTCCTGCTTCAGTTGGCAAGCCTCTCCTGTGGTGTTCATACAGACCTTCCATCGGAATCGTTGGCATCATGGCCTGTCCTACGAATTTTGGACTCTGCATTCCGTGGTCACGTGAGGCACTTTTATAAATTTTATATTTGTGAGTGTTCCCTGTTGATTCCATTTCTCTAGAGAACCCTAACTAATACACTTATACACTTGATTATTAAAATATTCCTCTGCTGAAAGTGTGCATTCACATGGGACTAAATAACTTCATGTTTTTTTGGCTACTCAGAAAAGTCTATCCACATACCTCTTCTCCAGACCTCTTTGTCACCAGTCTTCCAATAATGCTCCTTTCAAGTCCTTGACATCCAGCCAAACCATTAGCAATAGCCCCATTAGTCAGTATACACAGGCATCTCCTATCAGTTTTGTTTCTAAGCAAAATGAACCACCAGGTACACTAGTTGAAGTTCCATCCACTGGGAGGATTTTCCCTCACCACTGTCCTTCAGGGACATCCCAGAAAGAGGCTACAGAGCTGCAGCTCTCTACCTTCAAGTAGTAGTTGCATATAGTGCAGATTAGTCTATAAGCCAGACCTGAGTTTTCTCTTCCTTAAGTCAATTGACTGTGAGGAACTCCTCAAGAGGCCACAGATCTGGGTTGGGAAATAGAAGGTAATGTGGCAGGATTGGGGGCCATGGGCATTTGGACCACTTCTTCATATAATTTACTTGTGCCTTCAGAATCTGCTCTGGCCCTATCTCACACAAGCCATTTCCATTTTAGGATGGAGTGCTGCTGTGCACACCCAACTATATGGTTTACTAGGTCAGACAACATCCAGCTCATGATAGGCAACTTAGGTCTCATGGTAACTTGGTGGTCCATGGTTAAGTGTTCAGTCTCTAGTAAGACCCAGTAGTGTGCCAAAGCATTTTCTCAAAAGGAGAGTAGTTATCTGCAGAGGATAGTAAGGACTTACTCCCAAATCCTAAGGGCCTTTATTGTGATTCTCCTACAGGAGCCTGCCAAAGGCTCCACAGCATCTCCATTTATCACTGACACTTCCAACCCATTGGATCTGCTGGATCATATGGTTCAAGTGGCAGAGCAACTTGCATTGCAGCCTGAACCAGTCACAAGACCTCATCTTATTCAGGTCCTCACACTAAACTAGCAGATTGTCTGATCACTCAGTAACTGGGCCAGAGTAGTACATCCAAATGGGGAATACATTGTCTCCAAAATCCAAAAAGACCGACTAGGCATTGTACTCCTTTTTTGGTCATAGGAGCGGTCAGATGCAACAGCCTATGCTGCACCTTAGAAGGGATGTCTTAACAATTCTCCACATCACTGGACACCTAGAAATTTCACTGAGAGGGAAGGCCCCTGTATTTTTGTTGGATTTATCTCCCACTCTCTGACACACAAATACTTTACAAGTCCAGAGTAGTTGCTATTTCTTGCTCACTGTGTCCAATCAACATGATATCATCAGTATAATGGGCCAGTGTGATAACTTGTGGAAGGGAAAAATGATCAAGGTCCTTATATACAAGTTTATTACATAGGGCTAAAGAGATGATACACCCCTGAGTTTGGACAGTGAAGCTATATTGCTGGTCTGGCCAGCTGAAAGCAAACAGTTTCTGGTGGGCCTTACTAACAGCTATTTTGATAAAAGCATATGCTAGATCAATCGACGGCTGCCTACAAGATACCAGGGGATGTGATGATTTGCTCAAGCAATGATGCCACCTGGAACAGCTTCTGTAATTCGAGTCACCACTTGGTTAAGTTTATGATAATCCACTGTCATCCTCCAAGTTCTATCTGTTTTCTGCATAGGCCAAATAAAGAGCTGAATGGGGATGAGGTGAAAATCACCATCCCTGCATACTTCAACTCCTTAAGAGTGGTGCTAATCTCTGCAGTCCCTCCAGGTACATGGTATTGCTTCTGATTTACTATTTTAACTAGATAGGGACAGTTCTAGTAGCCTCCACTCTTTCTTTCCTACCATAATAGACCTCATTCCATGAGTCAAAGAATCAATGTGGGGATTCTGC
Source organism: Myrmecophaga tridactyla (assembly GCA_004026745.1). Lineage (NCBI taxonomy): Eukaryota > Metazoa > Chordata > Mammalia > Pilosa > Myrmecophagidae > Myrmecophaga > Myrmecophaga tridactyla. The sequence goes on along the minus strand of PVIY010006691.1, from coordinate 53,143 downwards.
CAGTTGCTGAGTATGTAAATTCCAGTTATGTATTCTGGAAGTGGGAAAATGACCACAGAATGGGTCTGACTACCTCCTGAACCTACTGTGAGACAGAGCTGAGCTAAAACCCCAACAATCAGCTGACATCTATAAGCCTCTACTCTGATTGTTAGACCAGAGTGATGTTTTGGGTCTCCTGGAATTAGTGTCACTTCTGAATCAGTGTCTAATTATCCCCCAAATGTCTGATCATTTCCTTTTCCCCAATGCACACTCACCCTTGCAAAAAGCCATAGGTCTCCTTGGGGAAGGCTCATTGTGTGTAAGGATTCTAACTCAATGACAGCAGTTCCTACAGTCATATCTGATGTACCAAGAAGGCCAACTAAATAGCTTTTCAGGGAAAATGAGAGCTAGTCTCAAAATTTATTTCTCACAGTGCTGGTAAAAGGTGTGTGCTGTGGACATTCCTGGGGTGTGTGAGCAGGTCTCCCATGATAAATCTACTCTTATATTCCAATCTCCTGGATCTCTTCATCTACATTTTACCTGTGCATTTCTGCACATAATCAATATGTCAGAAGGGAAATCTGGGGTAGGAGACAACTGTAATCCTTCTCAGTTCTTTTAGCTTCCAATTCTGACCTTTATTCCAGGCCTCTTAATGGTGTTCCCCATATCTTCAGAGTTTAGTAGTCACTGAAAATTGGGGAGAATTTATATGGAGACTTAATTTTTTCATGTCTCTCTCTCTTCTAGGTTTCTTCCCATGTTTTCTACTCTAACCCCATACTCTGTCCTCCATCAAGCCAATCAACTTTATTCTTCAGCCTTGAAAAATTCTTCAGCTCACCTGAGTCACTTATGTTTAAGACTGCAAAAAGCCACAAATTCCCATAAAACAGTACCCATTTTTCAAATGTCAACTTTCCTCCAGGTTCTTCTTGCTTCAATTGTAATTACTTTTCAGTGTTTTGAAGTACTTTGTTTTAAAAAGTATTTTGTCTTGATTTTGAAATGGTTACGCAGGGGAGCTGACTCCCCACCAAGTCAGGTTTCATTTGTTTTTATTTCTATAATTTGGACTTCAAATTGAGAAGTTCCTCTATTTATTGCATTCTGGGAGTGAAGTTTCCATATTACTATAACAAAGAAAATTTTGTCTGTTTCTCTGGTTTCAGCTCTACAGATCTTTGATTTTCCATGACATTTCTGTTCCATGAATCCTTATTCTCTTCTACACCAAATTTATTCCTAGAAAGTTTTGCTCTATTATGTGGCCTATTGTAACCTCTTTTTGTGGAATGGAGAACAGAACATGTAATTAGCTGTGTACTCAAATAAGATGCAATATTGAAGTATCAAAGATTTATTTATCTGTTTTTGATATTTCAAAAGGAAAGTAAAATGCAGCATAACACTGGTTGATTAATAATTTTTATTGAGAGCATATTATTTGAAATCAAATTGACTGCAAGTACTATGCTCCTTTTTAAGATGATAGAAAATAATGAAACAGGGAGGAATAATGAGTATGTTAAGTCATTATGTAATTTTATGATTTTTCTAGAATTTGCCATAAACACTGATTTCTTGTCAAGGTATGCAAGACCTTTAAATACAGCAATTAAATACACAGAAGCCATTTTTTAACCAACTTCCATTCTGTTACAGGATTGTTCTGAAAGTATTTCTAATGGAATAGCTGCTACTGATGGAATTATTAATCATGGATAGAGGAGAATTAGGATAATAAATATAATAGAATATATATGTGTTTCTTTTTAAACTTCTGTAACTATTACTTGAAGGCTCACGTAAAATAAATAGCAGAAAAACTAAACACACAGAACATAAGCTAAGGAAACCATCTAGACCATACCTCCTCTATTCAAATTTTAGTGCAAAACTAGCTACATTCTCTATGGGGGATAACATAAATGATGTGGAGATGAAAATAGGACTCAGAAAGAGTAGAAAGGCTTCTGTGTCAGAGAAAAGGGGCAAGGTATAGAAAAATTTCATCAGAGAAACTATATCTTTCCTTATCCTTTCAAGGATATTTTGGATGAATGCTCTAGAATCTCAAGGATACTTTATTTGCATTTGTATATTTGGTGTCAAGTTCAAATATCAGCCATATAATTGATCATTAACACATATTTTATGAATGAGATGATAGTCTCTACCTTTTAAGTTAGTTGTAAGTATTAAATAGATTAATTTATGCAACGTTCCTCCACATGAATTCCTTTGACCACATATACATAATAAAATTTCAGGATCCTAAGTTTGAACCCAGATCTAGTGACATAGACTTTCAGATTGGGAATTTACTTAACAAGTTGTATAAGTCACTTTTAGGCCCCTAAAGGTTGACTATAATTTAGATACCTCAAGTTCAATTGATATTTTAAATAAAATATGCAGTGTCTACTATGTGCAAAGAAAATTGGTAGAAATTAAGAACTCCAGAAAGAGCAAGGAAAATCCTCAACTGTTTGGAATTTACAACATAAATAGTGATGAAAAATACAATTTAAAAATAAAAATAAAACATTTAAATAATACTTCAAAGAATACAAGCGAAGTAATAAAACAGGTATATTAACGATAATAAAGACTAAAAAGAAATAGGGCATTATTCTAGTTGCCTTGGCTAAGAAAAGCTGCCCAAATAGAGGTAAGATTTCAACAGGGTTTTCACATTTAGTAGTAAACAGTGTTGCATAAAAACTAATAATAAATGTTTGGGAAACCAATTTTCAGAGCTTGTCTAAATACACTCCATCAGGCTAAATTTCTTCTAGCCTTTGTTAATCAAATTAGTTTATCTGTATGAAAGTGAAGATTGAAAGAACTTTATAATTGTTATCAAACATGCACTGTAAATACCCAAAATGGTGAATTGTCTGAAATTTATCAATTCATTTACTTCAATGGGAAACTATGACAGTTGAGAACTCATTTGCTTAACAGATTTCCTTGGTTATTGTTTGGGTGGTGGCACAAGCAGTTGAAAAAAGAGTAATAGAACTCAAGTCAAAACAAGAGAGCAAAAAAAGAAAGGAATGCTCTGCTATCCAAGAAGGCAAAATTAATTTCAGTGCACAGTTTAATTTATATTAACTTTAGATTAACAACCCACGGTGCTGTTTTTCCTCATCTTTCCTTCAGCTTGTCCAAATGATTGTATTTCTTTTTGCATAAATTTTGCATTACATTTCATCCTGGAATCTTAGTAGAAGCAACATATCTTTTCCTTACACACCTCTCTGTTTCCCCCAACTTCTCCACAGAGATCAAGTCACATAAGCACAACAAAAACTAATCAGCCTCCACTTGTGAGAAAGAAAGTATGTCCGGGAAGTAAATAGAAGCAGTAAATCAGGAGACAATTGAAAAGGAAAACAGCTCTGAGGTTACTAAATAGTGGAGAAAGAGGTGGGATCGGAGGCACTCACAGAATTAACCTCTACTACTTTCTATGATCACATTCTTCACTGTTTTGTTGCTTGGAATATGTTCTGCCTGCTAATTAGAGTGGGAAGAGTGAAATTTTCTTCCTATTCTTCAACGAGGACTTAAAGTAAAAATAATTATCATTCTGTGTTCCCATTTTGCCCTCAGTAATAAATGCATGGAGAGAGAAGAGGGGGTTTCTGTTTACTGATGACTTTATTTTTCTTTTCCAGAACTGTATTTAAAAAACAAGTTTCTTTTATTAAAATAATTATGGGAATTATAACAACTATTTATTATGTTCACAGGAATTTTGGAATTGTATTAAATCCTGTTAGAGCAGTTTAAGACCTTTATTTTTAAAACAAAACATGAGAGGGTGTATTAATTATCATTATTAATAATTATAATTAAAAGCTTGTTATTTAAAGCTTACTGTCAATTTAAAGCTTATTGTCAAAATCCCCTGGCTTTTTATCTCATTATTAGAAGAAAGAAGGAAAAATTATAATTAATTTAATTTTTTCTCTTAAAAGGCCTACTTCTCATGAAATGAAAAAAAAGTTTTTATCTTATCCTAGTAATTATTGCTTTTCTTACCTTTCTTTTCTTTTCCTCATAAATTCCTATAGTAAATTCCATTTATAAATTAGCACATCAGAAAAAGGATACAAAATAACTCTTGAAAGACAAAAATCAAGTGATCAGATGATAAATATTAAATATGTCATAGTCATTGCATTACCTGGGTTCCCCAGAGAAATAGGACCGACAGTGTATATATATATATGTAAACAAAGATATACATATGTGTATGCAGATATATAAAGATATTTATTTTAAGTGCTAGGCTCATGCAACTGTGGTCATGCCAAGTTCTAATTCTGTGGGGCAAGCCAGCAGGCTGGAAATTCCAGTAAGAGTTGATATTGAAGTCTTGAGGTAGAAATTCTTCTAATCTTTGGAGCCCTCTGATCTTTCTCTAAAAGCTTCCAAGTGATTAGACAAAGCTCACTCATATTATGGAGGGTAATCTCCTTTATTTAAAGGCAAATGATTATAAATGACAGTCCTATCTTCCAAATCCCTCCTCAGTACTAACTAGATCAGTATTAGTTCAAACAACTGGACTTCATAGCCTAGACCAGGTGATACATAAATTTAATCACCTTTGTCATTTATTCTGGATTTTAAGAGGTTCAAACATTAGCATTATTATTGTAGTTTCTGAATTAGTATCTGTTCACTCATTAAGAGTTACTGACTATAGGGTATCAAGAAATGGGGCAAAGTTTTTTGTGATATTGCTGTCCTGTTAAGACAATTATATCCCAATGTTATAGGTTTTATTTATAAACAATTTGCTAAGGAAAGGACTACAATAATGAGAATCGATGCTGCTGGTGGAGAGTGGCAGTACAAAATTATAGGGAATTTTGATCTAATGTCAAGAAGATTGGTTGAAATTAATTTCTGCTATTTACCCAAATGAGCAAAGTCATTCATACATTTTCTTCATATGTAAAATGGAAGTAATATAACCAGTGTAACTCATAGCAAAAGGCACATGTAAGAATATAATCACACAATTCACATCTCTTACAGTATACTATTCCTATATAAAGGATTCTTATTATTTAAATAAAGAGTTCAACAATCAGATTTCTTTTAAAGAGAAGAATGAAGTTAGATCAAATTGCCCATATCACTAAGCAATTTGAAAAAATATATATACTTATTGTTTCAAATTTTATCATGTTTCAAAGTCTAGCAAAGACTGCTCTAACAAAGAGAAGTAAAGCCAACCCAATTTATGAATCTTGATGTAAACATTTTAAGTGATATATTAGGCAAAATAAAATGGAATATCAAGGAGAAAATCATGATCAAAGAGAGTTTATTCCAGAAATAAAATGGTGATTCACTATTAAGAAATTCATTAATATAATCTATCATATTAATAGATCTTCAGAAAATATAGATTATCTCCATAGATGCACCTAAAGTGGAAAAAAAGCATCATATGAAACTCAACATGAACACCAGTTTAAATTTAAAATATTCAGCAAAAGAGTAATTGTTAGATATGTCTTGGACATAATTATGCACACAGAAATGCACATGTCTACATAAACCCAAGGGTCATTAGCTTGTTCAATGGGGAACGTTAGAAACTACTCTGCTAAAATCAACAACAAGGTAGAGGTAGTCATCATTTCCAGAAATATTTTACAATTTGCAGGAAATATGAACTAATACGATTAGACATAAGAAAATGATTAAACTTGTAAGTGGAACGAAAGAGTAAAACTATCTCTATTTGCAGATGATATAAATAAGCATTTAAATAATGCAAAAGAGTCAATGGAAACAATATTACAAATAAACAAATAATAAAATAGCCAGCAGTGTAATACTGGAAGTGCCTTGTACAGAAAGCAGATTGTTAACAGTTCAGGAATTTTGTGAGCCAGTTGATTAACCATGGGCATTTTGAAATTGGCCATGGTGATAGTATTTATACTACAGAAATTAGCCAAGACTAAAAATCAACATACTATTGGAAGCAGGTAATAAAATCAATGTATAAAAATCAATAGCAATTATATGTACAAACAACAACTAGAAAGTATATATAATAGAAGAAAATACCACTTTTATGATAGTAAAATGATCAAATTAAAATGTAACGATATGAATTTAAAAAGCAGTTTTCTAAACTTATGTGAATAAAAATTTCAAAAATGTTCTTAAAAACATATTCTGGCTTTGGATAGGAAGAATTTATACCATAAAGTTTTCAGTTCTTCCTAAATTAACTTATCAAATTAGTGGATTTACCATTCTTTTACTTTTTAAAAAAATATACAATTTTATTGTGATCTGGGTTTTTCAATAATGAACAAGCAAGTATAGCTGGAAAATCCTATGAAAGAAGAGAAATCACTAAATAGCAATAGTAAGGCATAATATACAGTCTTTCTAGGTAAAACTGCATAGTATTAATATATGAGTATATGGACAGAATAATAGGAAGAAACAGACTCACATTCACAGGGAGTTTTTGTCTATAATAAAGGCATTATCTTAATCCAGTGAGGAAATATAAACACTTTCATAAGTGCTATTGGGAAAACTTGGACGAGAGTTGTGTCTCACAGTTTTCTGTATTCCAGACGATGCATATGTGAATCTTGCACTAAGTTTATCTTGCTTAAGTGCCTTACTTATGGTTGACAAATATTACGTATTTTAAAAAGTCATTGATATTTGATTTATTTAGATTAATGCAAACATCAATGAACTGCAAAATAAAAAGTGGACTTATTTAGAAAGTCTGCTTTCCAGACCCCTGGAAGATAAGTTATGTGAGAAGAATAAGAAAATGTTAAAAAATTGGTGGTGCTAAGAATGAGGTTTACTTTTACCTTGGTAATAAAAATCAATAAAAATAACAGAATGTTCTTTTTTTCTTTAGGCCAAGTAAGTCATTTTGAAATGGTGATCAACTTTTCTTTCCCTTCCTTTCTCTCTCCCCATTTCCCTCTTTCTCCCTGTCCTTCGCTCCTCCTCCCTTCCTCTCCCCCTCTCTGCCACGATTCCTCCTAACTGGGCACGTGCTGACAATGAGCTCTACCTCCAGGGCATTGCTAATGTGATTTTCAAAGACCAGGTCTTGGATGGACTTTGGTTGTGAATGTGGCTGAGAATTTTTCTCAGAAGTAATGGATTCTGAGATTGCAGTTGGAAATTCTACTTTACTATTTATTTAAAGGATCTTTTAAATGCTGATATTATCTGTATCCATCTCTTTGCTACTGGAAATATTTTCCCTCAGGCTTTAGGTAATTTTGTGATTAGAGCTTCAGTATTTGTGCTTATTATTTATTAGTTCTTTAATGGAATGAACTCAGCCATAGGCAAGTTATTCTAAAACGTAAGTTCGAGAAAATACTACATGAAGAATATGAATTCTGAAGGATACAGATTCTTCCCAGTTCAGCATCTTTTTCCATTTGTAAAGTTTTTAAAGAAGTACTAAAAGATTATGTATTTAAATGATTTACAGATAGTGTTATTTGGTGACATACACCATTCAGGTAAGTACAAAACTTATTGAAAGTATGAGTTATTTAAATGAGAGAATTTCATTTTTAGATTATGTAACTGAAAATCTCTGAAGAATCTGCTGATAGTCATAAAATCACCAGGCTTATTTCACTTATTACACTTCTTTAGAACTAGATGGTTAGTCCTGAAAAAAAAAAAGAAGCATATATGTGAAAATTTTGCTTTAAAAACCTTGAAAGAACACATGTTCATCATATTCTTTTGTCCAGTTAGATTTTAAAACAGAAAGGAGGTTTTAAAATGATAATTAAGTAAAGACAATATATTTCGGATTTCTAGCTTGTCAGTAGGACAAGTAAATAAACTAATATTAATGTATTTTGAATGCCAGTCAATGACCTAGGAGAAATTTTTAATAGAGAAATTTGATTTTGTGATAAGCAGACATATATTAACTCCCCCAATATAAGAAAAGAGGAGGAAATACCTAGAAAGAAAACTAAGAAGTGAATCTTGGTGAAAGAGAAAGATGTAGACTAAGATTGAAAAATAGTATATGTGGCACCAAATGGTTTTATATCAAAGTGGAGAGTATGGGTAAAATATCAAGGGAAGTATAAATGTTCATAAAAATGGTAAATTCTACATTATGACTATCATGAAAATTTGATAGATTAGGAAAAATGATAATGAAGTCTGTATTTTTTAAACCTATGTATATGGCTTGTGTTCATGTGCATGTATAGAAGACTATCATTGTACTCTTATTATAGGCATTAGAATACAATAGAAAATTATTTCAGCACATTCTAACTCAGTGCCGAGAAAAAGTGTGATTAAGGATTTCAAATGATTCTCTTTTCTGGAGTTCTAACTCTGAAGAAAAACAGTTGTGATAAACTCATGACTTGACACTCAAATTAAAGGATACCTCTTCTGGACTAAATCATGATCAACATGGGAAAACTGGTTGAAGATGTAAATTAAAGCAAATTTGAATGTAAAATCCATGTTGTACGTGAGTTTGCACACAAAAAAAAACCAACTTGAGAAGCATAGGAATATGTTAGATCTGAAAATACAGATGTGCCAATAGAAGGATTTTAAATTTTATCCTAGAGGAAGAATAAAATGTATGAGTGATTTTAAACTTTGATATTACCAAGTGTATTAGTTTGTTAAGCTGATAGAATGCAATATACCAGAAATATAGTAGCTTTTGAAAGGGAATTTAAAAATAAGTTGCAAGTTTACAGTTCTAAGGCCAAGGAAATGTTCCAAGTAAGCATCTACAGGAGGTTGGTTACCTTCCTGGAAGAAAGGTTGGTGCTGTCCAGAATAATTTTGTCAGCTGGGAAGGCACATGGCTGGCATCTGTTGGTCCCTTGCTTCTGGTCTCCATTGGTTTTAGCCTCTGTTTCCTGTGGTTTCCTCTCTAGGCATCTGTGGCCTACTTCCTCTGGAGCACAACTCAGGGTTCTGTCTTGCTTAGCATCTCATGGTAAGGCACGTGGTGATGTCTGCTGGGCTCTGCATTTCCGAATGTCTAGGTCTCATATTGTCTCTGTCAACTTCATTCTCCAAATGTCGGCATCTGTGTCAGCTCTGAACTCTCTTGAAAATGTTTCCTCTTTGAAAGGATCCCAGTAAACTGACTAAGACCCACTGGAATGGGTGGAGTCACATCTCCATTTATTCAAAAGGTCACACCCACAATTGGGTGTGTCACATCTCCATGGAGATAAGCAATCAGAAGTTTATACTCTACAATATTGAATTAGGATTAAAAGAAATGGCTGCCACCACAAGATTGGATCAGAATTAAAACATGGCTTTTTTGAGGAAAATAATACTTTCAAACTGGCACACCAAGCTTATATATTCAGAAGACTATGCTAGAAACAACATGAAATGTAGAATGGAGAACATCTTGCATGATCCTTTCTAACAATGCCCTCATCAAACATTTAATAGTGTATTTGGAAAGTATTGTTTATGATCATAAGAAATGAATTTCTTATTCATTGATTTTTTTAATGCATATGATGAGTCTTGGGGGATACTATCTATGCAGGCTTTTTAATTGAATTTATAAAAATATTTTATGCAAAATGGAATGATTTTTGGTATGTTATTTTTGTTAAATAAATCACAGAAGAGTGACAGTGATAACTTTTTGCTCTATCATATCATTTTGAAAAATCTTGCTTTTACCAAATATATGCTCTCCACATACTACAGGCCATTTTGAATGCGTTGCATTTTTAATGTTTAAGTTGGCCATCTTCTTTTGGATGTTTTCATTTGTCTTGTAAGATGAAGTGGTTTGAAAAACTTACAGGATGTCACTTTGTCATCCTGTAATTTAGTGAGAAATTTTCAGTCTCTAAGACTCAGACATATTTCATTGTTCATGTTTTGATATGAAAATTTAATGAGAATTTTCAGTCTCTAAGACTCAGACATGAGAATTCAATAAGACCCTTGTCTTCTCTGCACTAATCTGTCCTCTAATTTTCATTGGGATAAATGTGAGAGGCTAACCTGGTAAAATTCACAAATAAATCATCACTTTTTCCTTCCCAATTTGCTGTAGGTATTCTGGAATATGCATATTCAAAAACTTACCTCTATTTTATGGTAAGAATTATATGTAATATCTGTGTATATATATTCATATTTTGATCTCTATTATGTGTGTATAGGCAAAGCTAACAAAAATTCATAAACTTTATATCATCTGATTGCAACAACAAAAAAGAAAAAATCAGGAAAGAATGCCCATCTCCTGAAATACTTTCTCACATTTACGCTATAACAAAACTCCAGAGCAGATCAAGCCATTTGGTATCAACTTCCAAATAATTCTGACAGATCTGACATACCTTCGCTACAGGTATAGCAATGATTTCTATACCTGTCATTACGTAGAAAATATGAAGTCTATAAAAAGAACAGCTATTTTAATAAAAATGCAGAGACTTAAATCATGAAAATACTTTTAAGGAGGAATTAGGAAAAAATGCACATGAAATAAATAAAGTTCCATTCCCCCAATAAATCACATCCTGCTCAGTATATTTAGGCAGAATACCATATCTCCCTACCCATAATATCTACTGCTGTGTCATAAAGTATCAGGAAAAAGACTTTATGAAGTCCTACTAAGGTGATTGAAGACTGGTCCTAAGCAAATGATTATAATGGTTCTGCAAACCCCTATGAAGTCATGGATAATCTAGATCCACACTAGCCAAACCAATTTAAAACAAAAAGCCTCGTTTGAAAAAAGAAAGAATAAATATTTACCATATAATCGAGTTCTCTCTTTCTCTGCTCATAGGCAGAGAAATGCTTCCTGTACATAAGAATGAGAATTGCAAGAAAAGAATTTAGTGCTTTCATTTAATATAGTGTTTATTACAGAGTTTTGATTATGCCCACCCATCCTTATTTATATTCTAAAACAAATTATTTATTTACTCTGTAAGAGTACACATAAACTTTCCTGTTATAATAGGACAATCTTGGGTTTGATTTTCAGCTCTGATACGTAAGAGCATAGACTTGGTCACTTTTCTTAACCTTTCTGAGTCTTAGTTTTACCACTTGTAAATTAGTATTAATTACTGTTTTATAGGTGTGTTTTTAGGATTAATATAATAATATTTGTAACAATATATGAGTATTGCTTACACATGAACCATTGCTTACCCTTATTTTTGTTGAAAAATATCATTGACCTTCCATATCCCCTTTGCGTCAAGAGCTGGATTTGTTAGCAATTTCTGGCTAGTGAAATGTAAGTCAGTCTTTCGTGAAAGCTTCTGAGAATATTTTATTGATGAAAGCAGCTCAGCTGGCAGCCCCCTGCACCTTTTGCCCTTTCTGCTGGGAAAGAGAAATGATGCCTGGAGGTACGAAAGAAGCATCTTGCAGTTAAGAGGATAAGAGCCAAGTTTTGGGGATGGTATAGCTTAAAGCTGAAAAAAGCCGCTGTCCTAATTAACATCTGTGAATATTTGCATTCACCCTAGAATGCAAATGTTTCCTCTAGACTTTGTAACATGAGAGAAACAAAGCACTTGCTTGTTTAAGACATTGCTATGTTTTTGTGTGTGTGTTATTTGTTTGTTTTTGCTTGTGGGAAACATTTCTTATTGATACAATGTGTAAAGTGTCTATGGAGTCAGTTAACATCATTTGAACTTAATATATTTTAATCTTCTCCTTATCTACTTTACTGAATCTGATATTACCGAAGGAAAAAAAAAACTAATGAAAATTTTAAAATTCACCATATTGTGCAGTTGGAAAATAGCTTGTTACTTTGAACAGCTGAACTCAAGAGCAGTGGGATCTGTCAGATCATCTAATGCATTATTTATCAATTTTAAAGTAGAACACTACTATTTACACACTACAAAAATCAATCAAATTTCCTAACTCATCAAAAATTTTGAGCATTTTAGTAAGGTGATGACACAAAAGGTTTCACACTTACCTCAACTAAAATCTCATCAAATTCTCCATTAAACAACTCAAAATCTTCTCCCTTTCAAGAGACATGGCTCCTAAAAATCTTAATGCTTGCCTAATATAAGTTTATAGATGGCTGAAAAACTACTCTCAACTGTTTCACTATATCCATTGGTATGTGTAATGGGGAGGAGGACTTCAATTTTTCCCAAGGCAACTGTAGTGAAACTAAAATGAATATAAATGATTTATTCATAATTTTATGTAAATAATACTCATTTTAAAAACATAACAAGAAAAATTACTTATACAAACTCTTTGTTAAATCCAGTAGCACTATTTCATCAAGGTTATGGTGTCCAATTGTTTGATCAAGCAGACACAGATCTCACTGTTGCTGTGAGAATATTTCATAGATGGATTAGCACCTACAGTCAATTACTTGCAACTATGACTGAGCTCATCTACAATCAAAAAAAAAAAAAAAGAGATTGCCCTCAGCCACGAGAAGTTTCCTCATCCAGCCAATTGGAGGTCTAAAGGTAGTACAGAGGATTTCAGAAGTCAGAATTTCTACTTCACTTCAGTCAGCCAGCTTCTTCTGGTGAATGTAACTTCACTTTCATCCCGGTTTTCAGTTCCAGCCTACCATATGGAAGTAGGATGTGCTTATATCAGAATCACCTTCCTTTAAGCTTCCAACTGGTGGCTTCCCTTATGGAATTCAGACTTGCCAATTCCCCTGATCATAACCCCATGGTGGAATAAAACAATTCCAATAATGAATCTCTCTCTCTCTTTTGCTCTCTCTCTCTTTAACTCTCTCTCTCTCTCGATATGCATATATATATGTATTCTGTCAGTTCTGTTTTTCTGGAGAATCCTAATACCTTGAATTTATTACAGTTTTGGTATAAATTTAAGATTACTTTATTAAGTATGGGTATCTGTGTGTTACTTAGCAAGAAGAGATACAGTTAGTGGATAAAACTATCCATGCTTGTGCTTCCTTTTAACAACGAACATCTAGATACAGTAGAAATAAAGGGGGCTCCCAGAAGTTTTAAAACTTAAAGCTGATGTTATGCTATGTTATGTTAATAAGCAGCTTATTGACAACCATCCTATAACTGCTGATTTTGAGATCTAATTTATAAAGAGATACCTTAATGCAATATAACTGGAAATCATTTGGATGACATGAGATCTCATTTAGGAAACATATTTGTTTTACTTGGGTCTTGGGCTTAAATATCCATTCATTCATTTTGTTTTTTTTTTCAATCTTTGTAAATGAAGGTATACTATTACTGGCCTGTTGAGAGGAGGGTCTTGATTGAAAATGGGCTGACTCATTCAATTAGAGAAGGAGTTTATAATTCATTATGGTTCCCAAAACAGAGAGAGAGGCTTTTTTGAAATGTGGCAGGGAAAGCAGGCTGCAAAGATGGGGTTTTTTGTGCTTCAGTGAGAATTTAATTTCATGAGTATCTTGACATATAAGCAAATCTATTGAAATGCCACTGAGGGAATATTCATTGTGGAGTTTTTCTGGTTTTCAAAATGCACTGTAGTGACTAATGTAAATGTTCATCTGGTTTGGTGTTCACAAGGTACGATTTAGTTTGTTCTTTATCACTCAGGAAAGTACTAAATGATAGAAATTATCAAAGAAAAAAATAACTCCTGACAGGAATTTGGTATCATAGATTCACAGTAAATTAAGGAGGTGGAGAAATGACATACTTGGTGCCCTACATATATCACCACATTTAATCCTAAAAATAATTCTGTGAGGTTAGATGAATCACACTGGTTTCAGATGATGAAGTTGGAGCTAAGGAGAATTAAGTAATATCGCCCACCCAGGGTCGATGGTTAGCAAATTACAAAGCTAAAAATCCAATACAAGCATGTCTCATCCTAAAATCACTGTTCTTACTCTGAGTGTGTGTGGGGAGGCGGGAGTTGGGGGGGGAGTGAATTAATTGTGCTTCTTTGAGCCTTATTAGTCTAGGGAACTAAGATAAAATTGTTCCATTGCTATTTAATTTAGATTTGGGGATATAATGTAAGATTTAGTTTGAAGAAAATATTCTCCTACTAAAATCAATTTGAAAGTCATCACTATAACACACATCTCATTATTTTAAATGGAATACATAGCTGTGAGAAGCGCCTATTCTTTTCACCTTTCTGTGTTACAATTGTCTCATTTCTAGTAATCTGAATTATTTGTTGACCCCTTAATCCTTCTATAATCTTTTATATCTGTGACTTCAGGATTATTTTTATAAGATATTTGTGACAATGAATTAAACAGCAGCATTTATAATCTCACAAAAGAATCACCAGAAGGAAATAAGTTCAGGGCTTTTTCCTCAGCTCAAACTAACAAATCTCTGATTTATCAACTGCAATTTGGTAGTTATTTACTGCAGTGTATCATCTAATATATTGGAAAGTAAAGAGGAATATCTATATAATGTATAAGAATAACCTTCAGAATGGCCTCTCAAGTCCACTGGAAATCTCTTAGCCTCTGAAACTTCATTTTGTTCCATTTCTGCAACCCCCTCTTTTGGACAAGAAGGCTTTTTTATTCCTAAAATGCCAGGGCCAGACTAATTCCTGGGAATTATGTTCCACTTTTTCAGGTAGACTACAAACCTGGGAATAATGTGCCACATAGTGGGGAGTATAGTGAGTTTATTTGTAGAGTTGGCTTAGAAAGCAAAAGGGATAAACTTTCTTAACACTCTCTAGCTCTGTTAGATGGTCATGTCTCTCTTAGCATGTCTTCTTTGTTGCCTACTAACTGTGTCCAGATTTCCACTCCTTACAAGGACTCTAGGAGTATTGGCTCAAGTCCCACCCTGATTCAGTTTGGCCTCACCTTAAGTAATAATATCTTCAAAGATCCTGTTTATAAATATATTTACATCCACAGAAGGCAGAGCTGGGACTTTAGCATGTCTTGTTGGGATCATGATTCAATCCATACCAAAGGGCAATGAGACTTTTCCCCACAAGGGCTGTCTCTTCAGTTGTAAAGAAAATCCCTGAATTCCCCTAGAATACTTCTTTTATATGTTCACTGAGTAGAATGGGGTCAGACAGCCACTCTTGGTAATATTGGGTAAATGGGAATCCCAGTGTTTCGTCTTCCATATTGTGAAATCAATAACAGAGAAGGATTTTGGAAATAACTGTTGTTTTAGTGTAAAACAATTTCAGCTAACATCTTTTTCTACTTTTTTCCTAAATCTAAGTAGAGATTTTAAAAAAGTAACAAGGAGATGAAAATTTGAGTAAAATTGTCAATTCTGCTATTTTTATAAATGTCTTATTCCACAAAGAGTTAGGTCATCTTAAGTTCCTCAATTAAACTTTTTGTTTGGTTAGTCTTTGCATATCTTTTGTTTACCTAATTTTATTTTAGGTGCATGGTCTGAGAATCAAACCCGGGTCTCCCGCATAGGAGGAGAGTATTCTACCACTGAACCACACACACATTCTTCTATGCAATTTCATTGAGATGTACTCACAGAAAATATAATCATCTAAAATATACAATCAATGGCATACACTATCATCATATAGTTGTGTATTTTCTCCACCACAATTTTGGCACATTTTCATTACCCCCAAAAAACAAAAAAAAGAGACAGATAAAAGAACACACAAAACATCCCATGCCCCTTATCCCCTCACATTATTTATGTTTTTGTCTTTATTTTCTCACTCATCTGTCCTACACTGTATAAAAGGAGTGTCAATCACAAGGCTTTCACAATCATATGGTTACACTGCAAAAGCTATAGAGTTTAATATTCAAGAATCAAGGCTGCTGAATTACATTTCAACAGTTACAGATATTTCCTTCTAGATGTCCTAATACACTAGAAACTAAAAGGAATATCTGTATAATGCATGAGAACTACCTCCAGAATGACCTCTTGACTCTACTAGAAATCTCTTAGCCACTGAAACTCTATTTGTTTCATTCTTACCCCCTTTTGGTCAAGAAGGCTTTCTGAACCCCACAATGCCTAAGAGTCATTCCACATGTTGCCATGGAGATTTATATCACTAGAGTCATGTTCCATGTGGGGGGATGGTAGCGAGTTTGTTTGCAGAGTCGGCTTAGAGAAAGAGGCCATATTTGAGAAAGAAAAGAAGTTCTCTGGGGATCACTCTTTGGCATAATTATAAGTAGGCTTAGCTTCTCCATTACGGAAATAAGTTTCCTAAATTCAAGCCTCAAGATCGAGGACTTGGCTTATTAAATTGGTAGCCCCTAATGCTTGTGGAGAATATCAAGAATTCCCCAGATGAGGAAATGTAATATTTCTACAATTTCCCCAGTCCCTCAATGGGACTTTGAAAATACTTTTTAATTTTCTGCCCAAATTGCTCTGGGATGTATTGGGGTATTACATTAACTTGTACAAAATAACAAGATGTCATTCCCTATTCAAGTTTCCATGTAATTATGTTGTTTCAATAAACTGACCATATAGGTTAAATTAGATAATATTAGACAGAAAATATAAATTTTGTACCAAATAAACATCTCTTCCTTTGGTCTCACACAGAAGTTTTCAAATACAGTCACTTAGTCCTAATCAGATCAACTTCATTCATATCTCCAATTGAATTCTGATATCTTTTTCATCTTCTTTAACAGTGGCTGGAAGGGGTATTCCTAAGTTTCAGAGCTGCTGAACTCTAACTTTGAGTCTCAGGTGTCGCACAGATACCCAAATTTCCAGGAAACAACTAGATTATACACAAAAATCTCAGATTCTCAGAATTTAAAAATAATAGTCAAAACTCAGGTAAATATTCTGCTGTAAGAGCTTATAATCTAGTAAACTTTACAATAAGTCTTATTGAATTATCTGTATTCCTTAAACTTCAAGTGCCCAATCTCTGTCCATGTACTATCCAATGATAACCTATGCTCTTGAATTCAATTCTCAACTTATGCATTGTAGTAAGACCATATTAGGGAGGCCTTACAATATTTGTCTTTTTGTTCCTTTCTTACTTCACTCAATGCAATGTCCTCAAAGTTTATTCACCTAGCTGCATGCCTCACAACTTCATTCCTTCTTGTAGCCATTCAATCTTCCATTGTGTATACACCACAGTTTGCCCTTCTGCTCATCAGTAAATGTATCTTTAAACAACCTCCATCCACTGCAAACTGTGTATACTACTGCAACAAACACAAGTACAAAAATGCCCATTTAATGTCTCTGCTTTCGATTCTACTAAGTATATACCTAATAAAGGGATTGCAGGAACATATGACAACACTATATTTATGATCCTTTGGAACTATCACACTGCCTCCAGAGGGATTACACCTTCTAGTTCCCTAGCAATAGTGAATAGGTACATCTCTCTTTCTTCTCTCCACATTTTATCCAGGATTTGTATCTTTCTGTTTATTTTTTAAACACTTTTATTCACACACAATACCATCCAGTCTAAGTAAACAATCGGTGGCTCCCATAAAATCACATAGCTATACATTAACCACCACAATCTATATGAGAACATTTCCATTTCTTCCACAAAGAAAGAAAAAGAAAAGATGAAGTATAAAAAATAAAAAGGACAAATCACAACAAAGAGAATACAATACCCCTCCCTTATATCTCCTTCTTACTGTCATTTATCTTTGGTATATTGCCTTTCTTTAAATTAATGGCAGCGTATTACAATGTTATTGTTAATTATATATCCTAGTTTGTATTGCTTGCATTTTTTTCTCATATACCATCCCATTTTCATCACCTTACAATGTTGACATTCATTTGTTCTCCCTCATGTAAAATCTTTCTTTTATTTACATATTTGTCCACTCTAGGCTTTCTAAGTTATACAGTCCCAGTTTTCATGCCTTATCTTTCCTTCTGTTGTCATGCATACCCCTAGACATCCTCTTTCACTTTCAACCTATTTTTCCCTTAGGTCTAAAGTGAATCTCTGTTAGACAACCTATAGATATATCCTGTATTCAATCCATTCTGCAAGTCGATGTCTTTTGATTGTGGAGTTTAGTCCACTGATATTTAGTGTTATTACTGTAAAGGTCATACTTTCTTTTATCATTTTGTTATTTGGGTTTTATACATCACATCTCGTTTTTTTCACTTTTTATCCTTACTGATAACTTTCATTTCTATACTCTTCTCCAAACATCTCTCTCCTGTCTTTTCCTCTCTGCCTGCAGCAATCCCTTGCTTATTATTTTGTAGAGCAAGTCTCTTGTTTACAAACTCTCTCAGTGTGTCTGTTTTCTAAAAGCATTTTAAACTCTTCCTCAGTTTTGAAGGATGGGATTGCCATATATAGAATTCTTGGTTGGCATCTTTTCTCTTTTAGTATCTTAAATATCATACTACTGCTTTCCTGCCACAATGGTTTCTGCTTAGAAATCTGCACATTGTTTTATTGAGCTTCCCTCATATGTAATGGATCATTTTTCTCTTGATGCTTTTAGAATTCTCTCTTTGTCATTGAGATTTGATAAAAGGATTAATAAGTGTCTTGGGTCGGTCTATTCAGATCTACTCTGTGTGGGGTCTGCTGTGCTTCTTGTATATGTAATTTTACATCTTCCATATAGGTTGGGAAAGTTGCAGTGATTATTTCCTCCATTATTTTTTCGACTCCTTTCCCTTTCTCTTCTCCTGGGACACCCATAACACCTACATTCATGTGTTTCATATTGTCATTCAATTCCATGATACCCTGCTTATATTTTTTCCACTCTTTTCCCCATCTTTGGTGTGTAGGATTTCTGATGTCCTCTACTTCACTAATCCTTTCTTCTGCCTCTTCAAATCTGCTGTTGCAGGTCTCCATTGTGTTTTTCACCTGTTCTATTGTGATTTTCATAGCCATAAGTTCTGCCACTTGTTTTTTGTTTGTTTGTTTGTTTCAAGATTTCAAATTCTACTTCATGGTCACCTAATGCCTTCTTACAAGCTTCATTTCTTTTGTCATATCTTTCTTCAACTTGTTGATTGGATTGAGAAGCTTTATTTGAACACTTTTAATTAGTTGTTACAATGCCTGTATCTCATTTGGCATGTTGGTTATTTCCTTTGACTAAGCCATATCGTTGTGTTTCCTAGTATGACTCATGGGTTTTTGTTGTTGTCTAGGCAGCTGAATTTCTTGATTAGTTTATTCTGGTGGTCATTTTCTCTCTTTTACTAGAATTTTCTTACTGGTTGGTTTTGTTTCCTACTTTTTCTTTGACATTCATTTCAATTTATTTTAGAGTTCTATTATAGCTTCTGTTTAATTGATAAGAAATTTTTCAGGTCTTGTTTTTCTGCTTCTTGACTGCCTATATGGAACCTTTATTTTTTTGAGGAGGATGATCTCCCCAGATATGACCAACCCCAGTCAGATTTTCCCAGAAAAGACAGACCCTGGTCTCAGGAAGAAGGTGTAATCAGTATCAAGATTCACTGAGAATGAGATCTAGCAGGTTACCAGTCTTTCTTGTTAAGCCTGTTTTAATCTGTGCTCAGACCTTCTGTTCACCAGTCCAAATTGGTAACTGTAATTGGAGCTTGCTTGGTCTCTCCTTGCTTTGCTCACACTAGATACTACTTCTTTTTCCCACAGGGAAATGTCTCCATAACAGCCTGCTGTGGTAGTGGGGATGTGGAAACAGCCTCCACAGTTTGAGACTTACTTATAGTTCTGTGCTGTGATCTAAGTCCTTCCACCCTTTCCAGATTGGTGTACAATATATGTCCAGTCACAGACACCACCCAAACTATTGTTTCAGACAGTTCCTGGCTATTTATTGGTTGCCCTAGTGGACTAACTACCACACCTCCATACTCCTCAATAAAATTTTAAAACTTCCTCTAGAGATTCTTGAAGACTTTTTTTATTTAGACATACATGTTTCCAAGTACTATATATGTACACATATCTAAATTTAAAGGGAATATTTATATTTACATTTAAAGAGTGCATATATGCCCAGATATAGTATAAATTATCAATTTTTAACTACTGTTAGTTCACAGAAGTGCAGTTGATGTTAACATATAATTTTTATCAGCTATTTTGATAAACTCTTTTGATAACTTGAAAGCTTTTCCTGTATATTTTTTAAATGATTCTATACAAACAATTCCATAATCTACAATGATATGTCTTCTTTCTTCTCAAGTCCTACATCTTTACCGTATCTTCTTATCCTATAATCTTTCTTCTGTTTTTCATGCACTGAGTATGATAGCCTGTTCAATGTTTAGTAGAAATGATGATTATGGATATCATATATAGGATTTCCATGGGAAAGTGTCTGACATTGATCATTAAGAGTAACATTTGCTTTGGCAAACACCAGAGTAATAATTGTTACAGGAAAGATTCATCAAAGATGCTAAAATTATTGGATGAGAAACAGGATATATGCGTTGTCTCAAAATATCTACCCACAAGATGCTTAATATTTACAAACAGAAAATGAATAAATTTAAAGTGAAAAATGTGGCAGATGCCACCAAAACCAAGGGATCTAAGTTCACAGAACCAAAGGCCATGACTCTTTCAATGCAATGTGAAGGACACAGCACCACTTTTATGGAATTTCTTCCAAAAATGCACGACAGAAATCACAAAGAAACAACAAGCTCAAATTGAGTTACATTCTACAAAGTAAATGATCAATCTTCTTCAAAAGTGTCAAACTCATGAAACACAAAGCAAGGTAGAGGAACTATTCAAGATGGGAGGAGATAAAGGAGCAATGAAAATAATTGCAATGTGTGAATTTTGAATGAATTCTGGGAATGAAATAATAATAATATATACATATGATCACTCCCTGGTCTTCATAATTTTAATATAGTTATATAAGGTTTTAACCATTTGGGGAAGATGGATGAAGGAACTTTATTTTGTACTAGATTTACAACTTTCTGGTAATAAATGTGATTATTTCAAAATGGAAAATGTTTAAAATAAATATAACTAATGCTAGCCATATGATTTTAATCAGTGCGTTTTTCTTAGTAAAAGGAAGTTTCATTTTCTTTTATTTATAGTTTTTATAAGGTAATTTTTTAAATCATGCATGTTTATTCAATTTTATCATGTTACTTCTCAGTATTTGCTGATAGAATCATATGTTTTTTCTCCTCTAATATTCTAATGTAGATTCTTAAAATTTTGAAATTGTGTTATGATAAACTACCTGGAATGATATGACTTTGTTGTAAGAAATTTTACTTTTCATACATGACTGCAATTTAACTTTATTTTTGTTAGGATTTTTTTTTTCATTCTTGTTTATAAATAATAATTTCTTTTAATTGTTTTCTTCATACAACCTTTAATTGGTTTTGTAACAGGGATACACTAATCTAAAAATATGAGTGAGCACCTGTAGTTTTCTAAACTCTCTTTAAATGGTTTTATAACAAGGAAACTAAACTAAAGACATGGATGAGGACACACAGCTTTCTCTATCCTCAGGAAGGTTATTAATATGATGACATAAGCTTATCTTTGAAAATTTGAGAGCACTTACCTGCAAATCATCAACATGTGAAGTTTTTCTTTAGTTCGACGATATCTAAATATGACAAGAGATATAAAACTTACAAGATTCTTAAACATTGTGCTTCAGTCCATTGTCACAAGTTAAATGAATTAAGGATTTCATTATACTTCAAATTCAAAACTTTGCATAAAATTGAAAAAATGTATTCATGTATTTAACATTAGTTTTTATTTACAAACAATTTATCACCACCAAGCAAAACTCTTCTTTCCTACTCCCTTCATTCTCTGACAGACTCTAATCTAATTATGTCTCTGTAAATTTGATATTTCTACATATATATATATATATCATATAAGTTACATCATTCAGTATTTTTGCCCTGCCTATATCACTCAGAACAGTGTTTTCAATGTTCATCCATGTTGCAGCATATCTCAGAACTTCATTCCTTCAATGGCCAAATAATGTTCCATTGTGTCTAGGTACCACATTTTGTTTATCCCTTCATTTGTTGGTGGACACTTGGAGCTAGAGATATTTTTTGTACTTTTCCATCATGATTTTGTTCTTCAGCCATTTAGAAATGTTTGTTTTTAATTTCCAAATAGAAGTTATTTTTATGTTAGTTTTGATGCGTAATTTGATTGTACTTTCTTCAGAAACAAGTAGTCAGTTACACAGATTTGTTGAAACTCAAAAATTTATTGTTTGTTCTAACTTTGTAAATAGTCTCTGTATGCTTTAGAGAAATAGTTAGATGAAGGGCTTCAAGTATTCCTATTAATTGTGTTGGAAAATATTCTATATCTTTAAACTTTACTGCCTTGACCTATCAGTAATTGAGACAGATGGTTAAAAAAAACAGAAGGCAGGTTGGTCAATTTCACTCTGAACTTTTATATTTTTTGAATTATATATTTTTAGTTTATTTCACTATATGCATTAAAGTCTAGAATTATTTTAGATTACTACCCTGTTGAGTCTTCCATGATTATGTTATATCTTACTTAATGCCTAGTGAGTCTTTTTACTAACAGTTTATTTATTTTTTGGGGGGGTGGGGTGCATGGTCCAGGAATCGAACATGGGTCTCCTGCATGAAAGGCAGTCATTCTAACCACCGACCTACCTGTGTACCCTCTAATATTATATGGATAGCCTAGGTTTCAATGGGCCAAGATTGTTCCAGTATCTACTTTAATGCCATTCTGAGTTTTAACTATTTAGAAAGCATATAAAATGACATCATCAGCATGGTGTCTTAAGAAATCCCTTTAAAAAGATGCCCCAGAGATTTAATGAATAAAAGGAAGTTTTCCAATTTCTTAGAACTCTACAAGATGGTAGAAACTGGAGAATGACACTACAAATGCTAACTTGAAGAAACGAAAAACTCAGGTAGGGAAATTCCATCCCAGAAGCCAGTTGGTCTGGGTCCTCCAACACACACACACTTGATTCTGTGACCCTAGAAAACACACAGAGAAAGCATGTGTCAGTTCCTTCCCACTGCAGATTGAGATGGGAGATTAACAACAGTGAGTTGGAACTCCAATCAAATTCAGGCACAGAGACCTAAGTCTGGAGAGACCCAGATATCTGCAAACCAGGGCAGGGGAGAGAGAACATACTAGAGAGTCTGGGAAGAACTGTTGGTGCCTTCACTCAATCCTTATTTAGTCAGCTGGTTAACAAAAGTCAAAACGGACTTTTCTGAAGTGGCCCAACATTCTGATTGACCCCTGGGAAGGAATACTCTAACAACAAAGAACTGAAGACAGAAAAGCCTCACATAAAAATTAAAAAATAAAAATGAAAAAGGGTGTTAAAATGAAATTCTGTAAGAACATTTTTCCCAGAGCTGAAAAGTGTAAGGAAAACAGGACACTGAGTGAAAGAAAGAATTTAAATAAATTATAGGACCTGGAGAGAAAAGTTGACACAAAAACTAACAGAACAGATTAAGATTCCCAGAGAAGGAACATAGGAAAGGAAGCTCTGTTCTGGAGATGGAATAATTGCACAAAAAGGACAATCTGAAAAATTGCAATGCATGTCTTGGGCAAGAATGTGAGGACAAAGAGCAGAGAAAACCTGAACTGCTGAACACAAGCTAAAGGTCTAGAATAAGTTGGGTTAAGCATATAAAAAGAGACAACAAAGGGCCAATTAACATTAAAACCCTAGACAAAAGAAAGAAATGACCTTCAGAGTTAACTCATTAAGATAATCAGATACCTAGACGTCAGCAAAAAAATTACAAGCCATACTAAGAAACAGAAAGATATGGCTCAGGCAAAGGAACAAACTGAAACTTAAGAGGAAACTCAGACACTGGAACAACTGATCAAGTATGTTCAAACAAGTCTCCCAAATCAAGTTAAGGAGATGAAGGAAAATATGCATAAAGATATAAGGATATTAAGAAGACAATGTGTAAGCATAAAAAGGAATATTAGCTATTAAAAGAAACAAACTATGGGGGTGAAAGGCACAACAGCAGAGATTAAAAATATACTACAGGCATCAACAGCAAATTTAAAGAGATAAATAAGGGTCGGCAAGATAGAAGACAAGATGATCAATATCATAAGTCAGAAAAACAGAGAGAAAAAAATAGAAAAATAAAATACTGTTTCTAGGATTTGAGTGGCAACAGAAAGTACACAAATATATGTATCATGGGTGTTCTGAAGGAGAAGGGTAATGGGGCAGAAAGAATAGTTGAGGAAATAATGGCTGAAAATTTCCCAACTCTTATAAAGTACATAGATATTTGTGTCCAAAAAGCTCAATGTACTCCAAACAGAATAAATTCTAATAAGCCTACCTGAGACAAATATTAATCAGAATGTCACATGCCAAAGATTAAGAGAGAATTCTTAAAATATAAAGGAAAAAAAAGTCATCACATGCAAGGGATCCTCAATAAGACTAAGTGCTGATTGTTCATTAGAAACCATGGAGACAAGAAGGCAAATATGTGATATATTTAAGGATCTGAAAGAGAAAAACTGCTAGCCCCAAACTCTTTACTGGCAAAACTACCCCTTCAAAATGAGGCAGAGTTTAAAATATCCACAGATAAACAGAAACTTTGAGTTTGCCAATAAGAGACAAGCCCTACAAGACTGACAAAGGGAGTTATGCAGGCTAAAATGCACAGATCATGAAGAATGGCTTGGACTAGTGAGAAGAAGTGAAGATCATCACTAAGGGTCACTAAAAGAGTGAATGAAAAACCCAATAGTAATGTATGCTCAATATACAACTCTAATATTGAACTCATACAAGAATCACGGTAAAGTTGAACAAGCAAAAGGCTTATTTCTTGTTATTGGATGTGCAAAATATAAAGTGATCAAGTGGAAAAAAGCAACATAAATAGGAGCTCAGAAAATGTTTGCTACAGAAGCTGAGTTGATGTCTTTAAAAATTAGAAGAATATGGATTTAGGTTGCGTAATATAAACCCCAGAGTAATAGAAAAGAAAGTATTTTTAAAATATACAAAAATAAAGGCTTAACGATTAATGATCATGGAGTTTGGGTTTTTATTCTATTTACATGGTGCATTACATAAATAATGTTAAACCATTATTTCTAGAATAAATTCCACTTAGTCAAGGTGAATAATCCTTTTTATATGTTTCTGGATTTATTTTATTGTTATTTGATTGAATATTTTTGAATCTATATTCATAATAGATGTTGGTCTTCAGTTTTATTTTCTTGTAATGCCTTTAGCTGGTTTTGGTATTGGAGAATTACTGGCTTCCCATACTACATTGGGAATTTTTTTTTTCTCTTCAATTTCTTTAGAAAAATTTGTAAAGAATAGGTATCAATTCTTCTGTAAATGTTTCATAGAATTCATCAGTGAAGGCATATAAGCCTAAACTTTTCTTTGTGAGTAGTGTTTTGATTAGTATTTCAATCTCTTTAATTGTATTTCTGTTCAGATGGAATATTTCTTCTTCAGTCAGTTTCAGTCATTTGTGTCTTTCTAGGAATACGCGTATTTCTTCCAAGACATCTAAACTATTGGCATGTATTCATTCATGTATAACTTTATAATCCTTTCTATATCTGTAAGGTTGATAATAATGCCCTCTATTTTTAACTGTAGTAATTTTTGTCTTCTATCCTTTTTTCTTGGTCAATCTAGTTAGAGATTTATCAATTGATTTGGTCTTTTCAAAACAATAGCTTTTGGTTTCATTGATTTAAACCCATTTTATTCTCTAATTCATTAATTTCTGCTATAATATTTGCCAATTCCTTCCTTCTGCTTTCTTTAAGTTTAATTTAACCTTCCTTTAACAGTGTCTTAAGGAGGAAAGTTAGATTTCTGACTTGAAATCTTCCTTCTTTTTTTATTTTTTTCTTCTTTTTAATACAAACATTTCAGCCATAAATTTCCCCTAAGCACACTACATTCAATAAAATTGGTTTGTTGTGTTTTCATTTTCATTTACTTCAAAATATGATCAAATTTCTATTCTTATTTATTCTCTGGCTAGTTGGATATTTAGTTTTCTGTTGCTCAATCTCCACACATCTGTAAATTTTCCAAAATTTTGGTCTGTTATTGATTTCTAATTTAATTCCATTTGTTTGGAAGAAAATGCTTTTTATAGTACAAATCCACTTTAATTCATCGAGGCTTGTATGGTAGTATTTTGAAACTGTATGTCCCTCAGAAAAACATGCCTTAAGTCTAATCCATTCCTGCGGGGTTAAACCCATCATAACAAAAATCTTTTGATGACACTGCCTCAGTTGTGGTGTGACCCACCTCACTCAGGACGGGACAATCTTATTCCTGGAATCCTTTATGAATAGAATTAAAACAGAAAGAGAGAAAAAGCCACAGAAGCAAGAAACTGAAAGCAAGGAAACTCAGAAGAGAAGGGTGAGACCAGCAGATGTTGCCAAGTGCCTTGTCATGTGCCAGAGCAAAAGAATGCCAGCAAGCAGTCTTTGGAAAGAAAACATCGCCTTGAAGATGCCCTTGATTAACACATTTCCTCAATCTCAAACTGCAAGCCAATGAATTCCTACTGTTTAAAGCCAAACCATTTCATAGTTTCTGATTTGAGCAGCCTAGGAAGATAAAACAACCTGCTTTATGGAGTAATATATACAGTATCCTGGATAATGTTCCTTCTTCATTTGAAAAGCAAATGTACAATCTGCTATTATCGTGGTGCATTCTATAGATATTTGTTATATCTCATTGGTTTTATAGAGTTGTTTAGTTCTTCTATTTCTATACTGCTGATTTGCCTAATTTTTCTGCCCATTATTGAAAGTGGGATACTGAAATCCCCAAACCTTATTTTTCAATTGCTTTTCTCCCTTAGTTTCTGTGTGATTTTGGCTCATGTATTTTTGTGTTCTGTTTAAGGTCCAAAAATGTTCATAATCATCATGAAAAATTACTGGTGGATGGATATTTTATAATTATAATAATATAATTTTATATATTTTATTTTTATTATATATAATTTTATAATTATAAAATATCTCTTTTTGTCCCCTGTAATTCATTTTGTTTTAATATCTATTTTATCTGATGTTAATATAGGCAGCCCAACTTTCTATGGTTCTCATTTACATGTCTTTTATGTTTTACCCATTTTTATCTTTGAATTGGAATTATGCTTCATGTAGAATCCACATAATTGGCTTTTTTTTTACATTAACTGTTTTATTTCAATCAATAATAGTTAGTGTTAATTTTTACAGCTTTTTATAAATTTTTTATTGTGAAATATAACATATATACAAAAAAGCAATAAATTTCCAAGTATATTTTAGCAAGCAGTACAATAGATTTTAAGGTGTCATATGGTTTACATACAGTTCCATGATTTTTCATTTTTTCTTCTAGCTGCTCCAAGACACTGGAGATCAAAAGAAGTATCAATGTATTCATTCAGCAGTCATACTCATTTGTTAAATCCTATCTTCTCTATTATAATCTTCCTTCTCCTTTTTGTGAAAAACAACATATATACAAAAAAGCAATAAATTTAAAAGTACATTACAACAGTTAGTTGTAGAACAGTTGTGTACCACTGATTAATAAATAATTGGCTTTTTAAAATTTAAATTCAATGTTGCAATGTCTTCCTTAAGATTGGGTTGATTAATCTATTGTCATATAATGTTACTACTGATTCAGTTGAATTTAAGCTTGTCATTTTATTTTTTTAGTTCTATGTCTCATGTCTTTCTTGTTTCTCTATTCCTCCTTTACTGCTATTTTTAGAATTACATGAATACATTCTGATGTAGCATTTTATATCTTTTTTGATTTTTGCTTTATTTTTTTTAGTTACATCCTTGCTGATTTTTGCTCTAGGGCTTATCATATACATCTTAACTAATCAGAAGCAGCATCAATTTATAGTAACTTAATTGCAATGTGATAAAGTAATGTTACCTTTCCCCCACCATTTATTGTATTATTGTTATATGTGATACACCTGTGAATGAGAAAACCAAAATTTACATTGTGATAATTGATACATATGTAGTTTTATGACATTAAGGGAAGATGAGGGAAGAAAGGAGAAAACAATGGATGTATTTATCGCTTTTTAAAAATGTTAGCTTCATTATTTGTCATTTCTGTTCCTGTTCATTTAGTGCTAAGGATTAGATTATCATTTGTGTCATTTTCATAGCCAAATACAGGTTTGCTTCCACCCAACACCATAGTGAGTTTATTGACAAATATATTGCAAATATTTCTACATGCTATAGGTCCAAATCCATATCATGTGATTGTTTTTGACTCAGTTACACGAAGGAAATAGAAGAAATATGCATTCACTGTGTTTTATAATTACACAATTATGTTTATTAGTGCTCTTTGTTTTTTCATATGGATTAAAATTACCATCTTGAGTCATTTGCTTTCAGCCTGAAAAATCTCCTACAGTACTTCCTTTTTTTTTTTCTTATATTCTTCACCTTCTCCCACCTCCCTGCCCTTATTTTTTTTTTAATTATTTTATTTTTGGTTTACATGGGTGGGCACTGGGAATCCAATGTAATGGAACCTGGGTCTCTGGCATGAGAGGCGAGAGCTCTACCTGTTGAGCCAGGGTGGCCTGCCTTATAGTATTTCTTTTAAGGCAGGTATGCTATGACAGATTTTCTCTGTTTTTTGTTTATCTGTGGATGTACTTATTTCACCTTTATTTAAAAGAAATATCTTTGCTGGACATAGAATTCTTAGTTGGTGGTTTTCCATTGAGCACCAATTATTTATGGACTCTATTGTTTGTAAAAGAAAGTTATCCATTATACGTACGAAGCTCCCTTATAGGTGATCAGTCCTTTTTCTCTTACAATTTAAAGATTTTCTCCTAGTCTGATTTTCTGCATTTTTACCATGATGTATCTGTTTTGGGATCTCTTTGAATTTACCTTAATTGTATTTTGCTGACTTCCTGGATGTGTAAGTTTTGTTTTCCAGTATATTTTGGAAATCTTCAACCATTATTACTTTGAACAATTTTCTTACCCTTTTCTCTCCCTCCTATTTTGCATATGCACTTAATTATGCCACATTTTTCTGAGCCTCTGTTCATTATTTATCATTCATTTTTCTCTATGTTCTTGGGATTTCACAATCTCTGTCAATGTATCTTCAAGTTTGCTAATTCTTTCTTCTACCACTTCCAATCTTTTCTTGAACCCTTATAGTGAATTTTTCATAGCAGTTATGGTAATTTGCAACTGACAAATTTCTATTTGGTTCATTTTTTATGATTGCTACCCTTAATTCATATTCTCTGTTTTGTGATTTTCTCATCATACCTTCCCTTACATTTTTTATTAAGTTTTCCCTTCATTCTTTGAACATATTTGTACCATCTACTTTGATGTCTTTTTCTGTTAAGTATGATATCTGGTCATTCACTACAAGCAGGATCTTTTACATGCTACAGTTTCCTCTTTCTTAGGATGCTT
This sequence comes from Myrmecophaga tridactyla, assembly GCA_004026745.1. NCBI lineage: Eukaryota > Metazoa > Chordata > Mammalia > Pilosa > Myrmecophagidae > Myrmecophaga > Myrmecophaga tridactyla. The sequence continues at coordinate 23,605 of PVIY010006691.1, read as the reverse complement.
CCTAATTTTTTGATGGGAATTGGACATTTTAGATAGTATATTACTGGCTCTCCCACTCTGGACTTATTTTAGTTTGCTTATTATTTTGTTTTAATTTTTATTTTTTTTAGCAGCTAGCTGGGTTATTTTAGTGAAGTCTACCCCCCTCACATTGCTAATTCTCTGATATCACTTTTAGGAATGTGTAGCCTTAAGGATGCCCACAGTTGCCCTGGTAAGACTGTGATATCAGAGCTATCTTTGACTGTGTCTCTCCCATAACCAGCTTGTAGGCTCCACCTTTTGCCAACTTGATGGCTTTATTGTTTTCAGCAATTCTTTAGGGGCACACATTTTTCTACTGATTAATCCAGTCAAAATCTCATTCCATTGAAGCAATAGTTCCAGTGGTCAGTGTTTGAGAATTTTTCTGATATCAGAAGGGCTCCACCTAACTGTTTTATTCCCAGATCTCTGCAAACTAAGTGACTTACAATCTCCTCACAATAGCCTCTAACCACAACCTCCACTGTTTTGCGATTACTTTAGGGCTAAAATTTTTCATATTCTGTTGCAAATGCTCTGACATTTCCTTTGGAAAAAAATTAGGAGCTATGTACTTTATGGCTTGATTCTTGTTCCAGGCCAAAATCTGAGCCAGGGACTGTGCAATAAGTGGAGGGGGAGGGCAATACCTTTCCCAGTGTGAAATTGCCCACTTCTGACCTGAAGTAAAACTGATCAGGGCCCCGGCATTCTTGGTTGGATTGTACCCAAGAGAGTGTCCCTGTTTCCTCAGTAGGGCTGGATGGAAAAAAATGACACACCCCACCTCTAAGTCACACTCAGCTGGAAGTTAGCTTCCACCACAGTTAGCTGAGGACAGGATGATAAATGCTGAATCCAACCATTCCCAGAAAGATAAGCATCTGACTGGAAAATGGGGCAAGAAGGAGTCTTGTGCTCTTGGCTATACACTTCTGGAATGGAAATTTATCTCCTTTAGCTGAGAGAAGAGAGGGATGGAATAGTCTTGGTTCAAACACCACAAACTCATTTTTCTTACTGACTTTTACAAGATGTTCTTGATCAGATTTTTCTTCATTTGCTATATGCTCTTATGGCCCTATGCAGACTTTCAATGACTATATTTCTAAAATAAATCAACCAGTTACACTAGGGAGTAAAAACACAGATATCATCATGTTGTTATGCTAAAAGTAAATTCCATTATCACTCTTTCTTGAAAATCTGTCTTTTCTGGAATTATTTTGTTTATTCATGAAATACCTCTTCACATTTCCTCTTTTGAATAATAGTTGTGGTAACTCTCCTAGTGTTTATATAACTGAAATTCACTAATTCACATCTGTTCTTGAACCACATCTTATCAAACAGAGAGATGGTAGGTGTATTGGCAGTCCTCAAGACCATGCCAAGATTGAATGAATAAGGAGGGGAACTCATAATACTCAACATATATTAATATTCATGGCTGTGATTTATTACAAAAAAATATACAAAGCAAAAATCATTAAAGGAAAAAGGTACATGGGGCAAGTCCAGAAGAAACCAGGTATACCTTCCACAAACCCTGTCCCAGTGGAGTCACACTGGATGCATTTACTTCCTCTGGCAAAAAACTGTGACAACATTTCTGAAATGCTCATTCTAATGGCAGGAGCTCATTAGATATTCACTGCTCAAGGATTTGTATTGGGGCTGCATGCATCGGTACTCTCTGACTAACATTTACCAAAATTCTAGACTCCCAGAAGGACAGCAGGAGTTCAGCATCAACCAATTGTTTATACAGGCAGTTTGGACACAGTGAGTAATTTTATTATTTAGCAAAAGTTTTATAACAGTATATGGGACTGTTTACCATCAGGTCATCAGATTCCAATCAAAGGGAAACCTTATAACCAGGCCTTTCCAATCATTGTTTTCTTGGGCCTGCTGTATTAACTGTTTTCCCCCAGCAGGTGATCTGCCTTTTCTCAATTTCTCATCCAAGATCATCTTTAATATCATTTCTCCTTTATTATTTTTATTTTCTCCCTATTTGTTTCCATTTACACTTTTGAAATTTATCAAAAACTTTAAAAACTTTCCCAAGGGAAACTCCAATTTTTAAGGTAGCTTAACCCTTGTTTAAATACATTTATCTCACTGTTTCTACACCCTGTATCCCCCAAACTTGGTATTTGCTCTTAACTCTTAAAAGGAAAGGACTACATTGCAATTTGTGTTTTGTTCAAGACCAACATATTGTTTCATAGCAGGAGAGACCCTAAAGGCTCTAGTCTACCATATAGTCAAGATATACAATTTATAAAATTGTAATTTAATTGAAATTTCATTGTTTATTTTGAATATCCTCATTGTGTTAGGTATAAAAACACCCCACTTCCAAAGAGGGCCGTCACAATCACTGACACCTGTGAATGTGTTACTTTACATGGCAAGTGGGACTTTGCAGATGTGATTAAGGATTTAGAAATGGGAAAATTATCCTGGGTTATCAGGTGGGCCCAATGAATTCACAAGGGTCCTTATACCAGGACTCAAGAGGGTCAGTCAAAAATGCAGATGTGACAAAATAGAAGTAGCAGTTGGAGTGCTGCAGCCATGGGACAAAGAATGCAGGCAGTCTCTAGAAGCTGGAAGTGAAGGAAAAGATTCTCACTTAGAGTCTCCAGAAGGAACAAAATCCTACTGACCCCTTGACTTTAGTCCTGTAAGACCTATTTCAGATTTATGATTTCCAGAGCTATTAAATAATAAACCTGTGTTGTTTCAAACATCTCAGTTTGTGGTATTTGTTACAGCAGAAATAGAAAACTAATAAACTCATCTATTTCTACAAAAGTTCTATCCATTGGATTTATAATCAAAGCATTGCTAAACCTAATCTGTAGCTGTTAAGATGTTTCTGTCATGGTGTCATTTGCTGATGATGTAAAAGGAAAAGGGAAAGATCTAGCATAACCTGAGGAAGTAGGACTAGTAATTAATGTGTCTGAGATGGCAAAAACCTTATGAGTTATCCAGGGCAAAATGGATGGTACAAGAGTGAGTAAGAAATATTCAATTCTTCTGGAAGAAGGGAAATCGTATTTGTGAACAAGTTAAGTCGGCTAAAAGTTTGCAGAAATGCAGAACTAACAGAATTATTTTGTTAAAAGCCTGCAGTCTTTGAATTGACATAGAAAGTAGTTTAAGATGAGGCTGGTGATGTGGACAGAGTGCAGAGGTGCTAGCGACTTCAGGAAGGACAATCAAGGAGTTTGGGCTCTATTTAAGGTGCTGGGAAGCCATTAATGGGTTTTAATGGACATGATTGGGAGAATCTGGATTTGTTTTCAATTGAATGATTCCATTATGATTTTTTCTATCCCTCTTTGAAAAAACTTCACTGATTTTCTTTACTTCACATTAAAAATATCCACAACAAATGTATGACACAAGTCATGATAATTTTAGACTATCACCCAACTTTGAGGCTTTAATAATGTATTATCATAAATAATTGTGATATTTTATGAAATAAAATACCATATTTAAATGCACATAATTCTGGGTATTGAGTAGGCAATTTGGATAATAAATGAAAATCAGTTAGCTGTCTAGATCATGCTAATCTATAAAATTTACATGGGCTCAATATTATTTCTTGCCCTTGTGTCAAGCCCTAATGCAAATGGAGATGAAGGGGAATATCACTGTGATTATACATAAATCTTCTACAAATAAACTTTGAAATGGATGTAACCCTTGTGACAGCCAGAGACTGAGATTCATGCTCAATTAAGTGCAATCTAGAATGAATTTAAAATGGCATTTGTAAACATATGCAAAATAAATAATATATATCAGTGGTTTCGTTATAAAAACCCAAAGATATTAGTTCTTTAAAATTCTAAGGTTAAGAATGATTTTTTCCTATAAAAATATTGTGTCAATATTTCCCAGAAACATAGGAGTCCTTACGGGGTTCTTTTTTTTTCTGAATGGGACTTCTCCAGGTTTTAGTAAGGATTTATTTTGGGGGGAACAAGATAAAATAAATAGCGTTTTTAATATTTGCTATTTGTCATGATAACAGAAGTGTAAAGAGCACCACACAATCCCTCAAAATAAATTTCACCGAGGAAAAATAAAATTTACTGTGGCTATTCTAATATAATCAAGGAAATGAGTGAAATTTGAAACTATACAAAGCAAAAGTAACAACTGATTGGAAAATTTATTATTGTTCTTTAACCTTTACTTCCTTTATCAGATTATTCAAAATTCAAAGTTATTTATAAATGTATATGAAAATTAAAAATATTGAAAGTAATACTTATTTAGTATGCTATAATTTAAAGCATTGAAAATTAAAGTGTTTTATTTATTTGTAAAAGCTTTCAAGAATATTTGAATGGTGCTTGTGTTTTTCATATAAAAAGAAGACAATTGAATATTTTTTCTGTACTTTGTAGAATTACCTTACTTCTTTCAAACATTTAATCATATTTCCAGATTTGATCAAATACACTATCAATGTTATGAAATATCTCACAGACTTCCTAAAATGCAAATAATGTACAGATGTCACTATTCCTGGGATAACATCATAATTTCAATGAAACCACTTTCCTCATTTATGCCAGTAAGTTCACATTCATTAGCAGCGTAAATGCTGATATTCCCATGGTCAAAAATTTCTTCTATAAATCCATTATGTTCAATTTATAGTTCATTACAGTATTATAACTTTTCAGTCTTTTGTAGTACTTTTATCTGTGCTGGCCAATTACCATTTTGGGTTTATCATTGAGAAGAAATATGGCAACATATCTAAGTACATTGCTATCTGTGTGAGAACTGACTTGTATGTGTGCAATGACCAATCACCAAAAGACTTTGCAAGAAGTGACATGATTGAGAAGTATTCACAAGGCTAACCTATTTACAAAGAACTTTTTGGACTGAAGGAGTAGCAATGAAATTTGTAATGTATACCATTACTCCCAGTTAATAGAACATGATAACTGAAATTTGACCTGTTAGTTGGTGACTGGTGCTATTAACTAAACTGTGGCAAGTCATTTGTGCATATTGAATCTATACAGTGTAAGGACTTCTTTATGGATTTAAAAAGTGGGTATAATGAGGGAATAAATCATTAATCACAAAAAAACTGGAAACAGTAAACAATGAAGCAACTATACATTTTAGAACTGAAATCTATATCTGTAATTCAAACTTTTAAATTTACTGTATCTGCTTAGTAGCAAATTAAAATTGCATAATAATGTACCAGTAAAGTTTAAAATAGATGAGTAGAAAATACAAAATATGAAACACAAAAGAAAATAATCAATTTTCCTTACCTAAAAGGGAGAGACTCTGAGGTAGAAAAATATTTGAATAAATAATGACCAAATATCTGCTGTTTTAGGTTCCACAGGCTAAAGATATCTTTTAGCATTGCATAAAACTATACAATGAGTTGGTTTAACAAAAGAAATTTATTAGCCCAGTTTCAGAGGGTAGAAGGCTTGCTTCCTCTAGGACCATATCTTCTGGCTTAATGGTAATCATAGGGGTTCCTTAGCTTTTCTAACATATGGCAATGCATGTGGTGCTGTCTTCTACTATCATAAGTTTGTTGACTTCCAGCTTCTGGCTGGTGCCTGTGGTTTCTTATCTACATCCAATTTCCTTAGAATATAAGGACTTCGGTCATATTGGATTGAAGTCCAACTCATTAAGTTAGGGCACACCTTAAATAATAGCTTCTTCACAGGCTCTATTTACAAACAGATTCATATCCACAGGACCAAGGAATAGAACATGAATATGCTTTCTGTGGGTGACATGTTTCAGACCCCACATTTTCCAGTGCTTAAAAAGTAAAAGGTGTAAGAAGCAAAGTGAAGCCTAAGCAGAGTAAATACAGACAACACACACATAGACTTACAATAGCTAAATTCCTGATAGCCAATAATAATAATGATAAAATGATGTAAAAACAATGAAAAAAATAACACATTAACCTATAGTGAGAAGACATCACACATCAGAAACAATGCATACCAAAAAAGTTAAGCAGCATATTTATATTTCTGAAAGAAAATTAGTATCAAAATAAAATTCCATATCCAGCAAAAAAGGAAAAATGAAGATATTTTTCAAAAAATAAAAAGATGAAAGATTTGTTATTAACAGACCAATACTCAAAAGATATGAAAAGACTAAGGAAGTTTTTCAAATTAATGGAAAATTAGATGTGTACAAAGAAATGTAGATCAGGATTGTAAATCTATGGGTTAATGTATTTTTCTCATCTTTAATTTGCATATAATTGAATGTTTATATAAAAAGAACAATTGAATATGATTTGTTAGATGACATACATAGAAATATAAAATATGGGAAAATAAAAACAGAAAAGGTAAGGATTCGTAAATCTAAGTTATATTTTATCCTTCCTACAATATACTTAAAATGGTAAAATACTAATTAAAGGTGAATTTAAAAAAACAACAACAGAGAGCTCTAATTTAAATGGTGGCCTATAGTTAACAGTACAAGTATAATGGTATTCTGCCATCAATTGTAAAAACCTACAAAACTAATTCCAAGTATTAATAATAACAGGAAAAAAGTTAATAAGTCAGAGTGCATTATCTAAGGCAACCACTAGAAATATAAAACTAAGAGGAATAGCTGATAGCACAATAAAAGAGGTAAATAGAATATTAAAATAAAAATGAAATAGTTGATTGCACCAAAGAAGGCAAGAAAGGAGAAAGACAAAAAACTAAGACAGTAAACAATTTCAAGAAAATGGAATTTTAAACCATTCATATCAACAATCACATTAAATGTAAATAGATCAAATGCATCAATTAAATATTTCCTAAAGAAAAACAACAGCTGTATTTATATGAAACACCCTTTTAAAATAAAGTCATGTAAAGTTTATAAGTAAAATAATAAGAAATAATCTAATATGCAAATATTTATAATGGAAAAATTGTAGTGGTGCTGTTCATATTGGAAAAATTATACTTTAGCACAAATTGCTTTATCTTTTATAGAAATATTCATGAGATAAAGGGTGTCAATTTTTAAGGAATTTGTAATAATTATAAATATTTTAACAACTAATAAGGAGCTTGAAAATATATGAAATAAAAACTGACAACTAATGGGAGAAATGTACAAATACAAAATTATGCTCATAAATTTTAAAACTTTTTTCTCAGTAGAAGCCTCTAACAACAGTCAAATGCACAATCCTTATAAGTGCACATGAAACATTTACCAGTAGAGGCCATAAAACATAATCTCAATACATTAAAAGTTAAAATTGTACACATTGTGTTATCCAACCACAAATGAACTAATACAAATTACTTTTAAAAGGACATGTTAGAATTCCTCAAATGTGTTGAAATTAAGAAAAACACTTCTAAATAAAATAAAATATTATGAATTAAGTTTTCTAAATAACTTTATTAAATAATTTATAGCTTTAAATACACAAACTAGGAAAAATATGAATGGATGAAATTAATTATCTATTTGCACATGTTTATAACAGCATTATTTACAATTGTGAAGACATGGAAACAGCCAAAATGTCCATCAACAGAGGAGCGGCTAAACAAGCTGTGGTGCATACATATGATGAAATATTATGCAGCTATAAGACAGAATAAAGTTATGAAGTATATAACAACATGGATGAACCTTAAGGACATTGTGCTGAGTGAGATAAGCCAGAAACAAAAGGACAAATACTGCATGGTCTCACTGATATGAACTAACATTAATGAATGAACTTGGAGAATTTCAATTAAGAACAGAGTTCATCAGGAGTTAGAAATAGGGTAGGTATTGGGTAACTGGAACTGAAGGGATACAGATTGTGCAATGGGACTGATTGTAAAAATTCAGAAATGGATAGCACAATACTACCTAACTGTACTACAATAATGTTAGAACACTGAATGAAGCTGAATGAGAGAATGATAGAGGGAGGAGGCTTGGGGGCACAAATGAAATCAGAAGGAAAGATAAACAATAAAGACTGAGATGATATAAGCTAGGAATGCCTAGAGTGTATAATGATAATGACTAAATGTACAAATTTAAAACTGTTTTTGCATGAGGAAGAACAAAGGAATGTCAATACTGAAGGGTGTTGAAAATAGATGGTAATTAATATTTTAAAACTTTAACTTCTCTGTGAGACTAAAGCAAGAAATGTTTATTTGATACAAAATTTCTATTTTGACTAGTGCATTTCCCAATATAACTTATGTGGACAGCTTAACTGAACACCATAGTACATGGAACCTTGAGTAGGGCATGAGATTTTGTAGGTTTGTCCAGAGGGATGTCCCAATAAATCCCAGAGTGATTTGAACAATGAACAAAAAAGTATCTGCAAAGACCCCTTGTGGGAATGATGAGGAAGGGGGAAAATTCAACTTCCCCAAGTAGAGAATTCTTGATATTTTCACAAGCAGTGGGGACAACCAAAGCAATAGGTTGAACCCTCAATCTTGATGCTTGTTCATATGAAAGTTAACCCCACAAAGGATAGGCTAAGCCTACTTAAAATTAGGCTTAACAGTCACCCCCAAGAGAACCTCTTTTGTTACTCAGATGTGGCCTCTCTTTCAGCCAACATGACAAGCAAACTCACCACCCTCCCCCTGTCTACATGGGACATGACTCCCAGGGGTGTGGACCTTCCTGGCAACATGGGACAGAAATCCTAGAATGAACTGGTACTCAGCATCAAGAGATTGAGAAAACCTTCTCAACCAAAAGGGGGAAGAGCAAAATGAGAGGAAATAAATTGTCAATGGCTGAGAGATTCCAAACAGAATCAAGACATTATCCTTGAGGTTATTCTTATGCATTAAACAGATATCACCTTTTTAGTTAAGGTGTAATGGAGAGGCTGGAAAAAATTAATTATCTATATTTCCACCTTAAAAATTTAGAGTATGAAAAGTAAACTAAACTCAAAATAAGAAGTAAGATCATAAAGAAGTATGGGTCATTGACTTGATATCTTTTTTTTTGTAATGTAGGTGTTTACACTGATGCATTTCCTTAATCAATGTTCTAGGAGTGTGCTGATTTGAAGATTTTATCTATCTCAGAAAGGTCATGTCCTTTTTTCCTGTTCCAATGTTGTGGGGGCAGCTAAATTTCTTAATCCCGATTCAATATTGTGGGGTGGAAACTTTGAATTATTTCCATGGAGATGTGACACACCCATTTGTGGGTGAGTCTTTTGATTGGATTGTTTCCCTGAAGATGTGACTCACCTAACCATAAGTGTGACCTTTTGATTAGATGGAGATGTAACTCCACCCAGTCAAGGTGAGTCTTGATTAGTTTACTGGGGTCTTTTAAAAGAGGGAACATTTTGGAAAAAGCTCAGAGCCATTAGAGATGCAGATATTTGGAGATACCTGGGATGTTGACAGAGAGAGCAAATGCCTAGACTGGGGTGTTTGGAGATGCAGAGACCAGAAGATATTCCTATGTGCCTTCTCATGAGATGCTAAGCAAGCTGGAACCCAGAGTTGTGTCTTAGTGGAGCTAAGTGAAGGCCCATAGACACTTAAATAGGAAACCACGGGTATTAAAAGTTGGAAGCAATGGAACTGGGAACAAGGACCAGAAGATGCCAGCCACATGCCTTCCTTTTTGAGTCAAGGTATCTCTCTTTGGATGCCTTAGTTTGAACATTTTTATGGACTTAGAATTGCAAACTTGTAACTTAATAACTTCCCTTTTTAAATGCTATTCCATTTCTGGTATATTGCATTCTGGCAACATTTAGCAGACCAAAACAAGGGACGTCTCATAAATTTTGTTATGCTATACTTTTGTTAAATTCTCAAAATATTTTTTAATTCCCTCTGTGATTTCTTCTTTAAACTATCACTTTTTGAAATGAAACTGTCTTGTTTCATTTACACATATTTATCTATTACTAATTTGTAATCATCCATGTCATTGTGAGAGAGAATGCTTTATGTAGTTTCAATCCATTTAAAGCCTTGAACTTGTTATATGAACAGTCCTGCAGAATGTTTCATGTGTAATCGAGAAGAATGTGTATTCTACTGTTTGAGGATTGAGTGTTTAATGGATGCCTATTAGGTCTAAGTGGTTTAGAGTTCTTCAAGTCCTCCATTTCCTGGTTATTCATGTGTTTAGCTGTCCTATCTATTATTAAACATAGCATAATGAAATCTCCAATTTCCTACTGTCAGTTTTTGTTTCATGCATTTTGGGGTTCAGCATAGGCCAGTTGCATGCATATAGGCTTGGTGAGTATGTGGTTATATTTGGTGTATCTTCCTGGTCAATTGAAGGGTTGGTCATTACAAATGCCCTCCTTTGTTTGTAATACTGATCGATGTTGTCTGCTACTCATAGGTATTCTAGCTCTCTTGTTAATATGCTTTGTATGCCACATTTTTCCCCTTCACTTTAAACCTTTTATGTCTTTGAATCTAATGTCTTTGAATCCAATGTGTGTCTTTTGTGGATAGTATACAATGCAAATGCTATTTTTTAGTGCCATTACGCTAATCTTTGTTCTTTGACAGGAGTATTTAGACCATTTGCATTTAATATATTACTAAAAAATGAGATTTATACTTGTAAAATTACTATTGTAATCTAAAAATTTAATGTCTTTTTTATTATTCAACTGACAATTTTTGAGTTAAATTATATTTTCTAATATATCATCTTAATTCTGTGGTTTCCTTTACTAGACTTTTTTCAATTATTTCCTCAGTTGCTTCCCTGGGTTAAAAAACTAACATCCCTACTTAAAATAATCTAGTTTGGGCAATACCAACTTAATTTCAATAGTATTCATAATTTTTTATTCTACATTGCGCCATTTCCTTGCCATTCTTTATTGCTTTTATTGTCCTACAAATTATGTTTTTATACATTGTATTCACTTTGACATAGATTTTTATTATTACTTTATGCAATTGTCTTTTAAATCATAAAGAAGAAAATATCTCCAAATGAAGATACATTTATACTGTCTTTTATAGGTGTTCATGTATTTACCTTCAGTATTGTTCTTTTTTTATATGGATTAATATTAGAGTCTAATGTTACTTTGTTTTTCTCTGAAGAACTCCCTTTAGTATTTGTTGTAGAGTAATTCTGCTAGTGTCGATATCTCTTAGATTTTGCTTATATTCAAATAGCTAATCTCTCCTTTGCATCCCTTATGTTTGTATTATTTGGAGCCTATTGAATTTCTTGGATGTGCAGATTGGTTTTCATAAAATTTGAGGAGATTTTTTAACATTATTTTTTTCAAATTATTTTTCTTATTCATTATCACTCCCCTCTCTTTCTGGCATATGATTATGCATATATTGCATTCACTGGTCTCTGAAACACTATTCATTTTTCTTCATTCTTTTTACTTACTGCTCTTCAGACTGGAAAATCTCAATTGATGTATTTCAGTCTGTTGATTTTTTTCTTCTGCCAGTTATAACTTCCTGTGAGCTCCCCTAGAAATTATTTTTTCATTCCAGTTTTTGTAGTTTTCATCTCATACCTTCTATTTGTGTTTAAGTTATTTTTTAATCTCGACCTGGTAATATTTATTTCTAATAATTTCCTTTACTCTGTTTGACATGATTTCCTTTCACTCTTTTAACCTATTGATAATAACTGATTTAGAATATTGCCTTATGTTCAATGTTTAGACTTCTTTAGGGACAGTTTCAAATGACAACTTATTTTCCAACATCTGGGTCATATTTTAATGTGTCATTGTATCCCATAATATTTGGACTGATAGTTGGAAATTTTAACTAATATTATGTGGCCTTTCTGAAAATCAAATTCTCCTTCTTCACAAGGTCTGTTGTGATTTATTCCTATTTCTATTATTGTTGTTGTGTGTATTTTTGCTTTTATTTGTTTAGTCATTTTATTGGACTTTTTCTGTCAAGTCTCTATTCTTTGTCATGTGTGACTACTGAAGTATGTGCCTTATCATCTCACTGGTAAGCTTTATTTTTGCATGGACAGGCAGCAGGAATCAAACCTGGGTCTCTGGCATGGCAGGTGAGAATTCTGCCACTGAGCCACCATCGCACTGCCCGCTGGTCAGCTTTTGATTGCAAAAAGATTTCTTCACATATCTTGAGCTGATAAATATCACCACCTTATCTAGATTTCTATATGTTTGGACAGATCTTCTATGATCTGGCAAGCAATTCACAACTCTGCATTAGTCTTCACTTCCTGTTTATTCTGAACCTTAAAGCCAGTATGAGGTCAGAGTTTAGGCCTGAACATGCATATACCTTTCTGGATTCCCAGGAATATATCAGAGTTTTTCAAAGCCCATTATGGACACCATTTTCCCCAACATTTCCTTTTAAGTGTTTAGTACATTTACACTTAATGCAATTATTAATAGGGTACAGTTTGTGACTGACTGTTTGCTATATGTTTTATGTATTTGTTGTTCAACTCTTCCTCCATTACAGCCATCTTTTGTGTTAAATAGATATTTTCTAATGTAACATTTTAATTTCTGTTGTGGCTTTTACCATACTTGTTATATACATTTTTAATAGCCTCTTGTTAGCCACAACTGGTTTCCCTTCTTTCAGTCGATTCAGTGTTAAACAATTGCAATTGATTACTTTTGACAAATGCCCTGGAGATTAAGCATTTTGTTCAGAATCATGTCAATACAGACAAGTCCTAAGAATGGAGCTTTTCAGGATGCTTCCAAACAGGTCAAGTAGTGGCTCTTCTCTGGAAATGCAGGGACTTTAAACCTGCTCTGCTCCCTATAGTTAGTTAGGCTTCTAGTTTTTATAGCTACTTCAGTTGAAAGTAGCTATAACCACATTTTGTTAGCTTTCCATAAAATTTGAACACACAGTGCAACCCTGTTGTACTTAAAAGTTGGTCATACAACTTGTTTATATCAAAGGAATGTGAGCAGAATGTGTGCATTACTTGTCAGCAGAAATTTTAAGAGCCAGTGCTAACCTTGCTATATCCACTTTTTCTTCCCATTATCTTGAACATAATTCATATAGAAGCTGCACCAAGATCTTGAGTAAAGATGTGGAACAATTTGCATCATATTATTGTTGGGCTGTGGCATAAACCACTGATAGTTTGAGGTTGTTCATTACTGTAGCATAACATGGCTTATTGTGGTTGAGGTAATAGTCTAACTTAATAATGCATACATTAAACTGATTCCTGGCATTTATTTTATGATCATGGCTCAATATCTTTCTTTATGTTTCACACTATTTTTGTTGTCCCTTTTGAATAAAATACTACATTGCTTCCATATAGTCAGTGAATTGTGCTTGATAGTGAAGTGCAGTTAATCCAAGTCAGTGAGCAACACTTGACCCAAGATATTGCAATATCCTGTATGTCCCATAAAAATGATAAATTACATATAAATATATGATAAACTAGGGTCTTAGAGGCTATTGACATTTAATTCTGAGAAAAATGAGGTGCTGCTTATGTATTTGAAGCGGTGTGGGAATAAAGCAGAAATATACAAAATACTTGAAGTGAAATAAAAAATTATTAATTCTGACTTCAGTGTCTTCATCAAAAACTGAAAATAATGCTTCTCCTGTATTCCATTGAGGGTTTTATAAAGTAAATGCATGTGAAAGTTAGTAAAAGTAGTTTAGCTCTATGTTCATGTAAAACATTGACAGGATGACTCAGATCTGTGAAAGTCTTCAAATGCCTAGCTTCAAATACACACTTATATATAGGATAGTTTAGACTTGGCTTTATTATAGGATAATAAGACATTCTAATGGGAACCAGTACAAGACCTCATTTTATCCATTCTCTTTATCATACAAAGAGTCCGGGGTTCAGAATATTAAATGACTTTCTAAGACAACTGAACCAGTAAATGGTTTATCCAGGATGGAACCCAGGTTTTCCAGATCCCTGGCCATCTTTGGTTAACATTTAAGAGGAATTTGATAATATAAAGATAATGGATATAGATTATATAGGAAATATATAGATAATACAGAGCAATTCTGAAATGGGAATATTTGAGCAAAGAAGGTGGGTCTTTTCTCTTTTTTAACAGAAATTCACATTTTCAATCTAAGGAGGAACTCTAATTCAACATCACCATCTCTCCTGTGTCTAAGGAAATTGTAAAAAGATGAAGTAGAGAGCATAGAGTCAGATAATGGCTGGATAAACTTGATTAGAAAGACAAGAATGAATATCAGACCAGAGAGGAAGGTACCATTCATGGAATGAAGGTGTATGGCTATTCAAAATTACTGATCCTAGTAGTCAAACAGAGATTTGATTTTGTGTGAGTATTCATGACGAAGGTGATAGATTTTCCTTTAAGTTAATTGAAAAATTGACTGCTTTTCTTCATGTAATCCTCTTCCTCAATTTGCATTTAACAGCTGCTTATTGAAGGTAGGAATATCTGTGTCACTGCTGTCAGTTAAGGGAAAATTCATTCTTACTTAATTTAATCAAATAGTTAAGTAAATAGTGTCTTGCAGTTTTACTAAATCTTCTTCCATAAGCTTATTGCCATAAGCATTAGGTAATCTCCATTAAAACCAGTCTGAACTATTTACATCCTTGGCATGGAAGCTTGCGTCTAACTGGGCATTCTAGAACCCCAACTCACTGTGACTATCTGACTTTTTGAGTAAGAGTCCTAGTCATTAAACAAATAGACTGTGTATTGATGTGAGAAAAAAAAAAACATAAAAACTGATGAACAGTCCTTAGTCCACAGCTTCTCCTCTACTCTCTAATGCCCAATTGTCCACCATTACTAACCCAAAGTGAATGGGCTCATACTGCCCTGTTTTAAGGTTGGGGCTGGTCAGACAATTCTTTCCCTTTTTTTCCATTCTTGCAGTTGTTTTAACTTAATTTTCCTCTGGGAAAAAAAGGCTGGTATTGTTAAAGAGGGGAGGGCCAAGGTAAGTATTTGCCTCTGGCTGTGATGTCCTTGGGGGATTTTCTGTGTCTAAGAACCCTGTGTGAATTTTATGACTCAGGCTTTGCTCACAAAACAGTCATTGTACCTGGGAGAATAGTGAAGAAACAGACATTCACACTAAAAGGAAAACCCTAGGGATTCTGATTTCATCTTTCCCCTAAGCACATAACCTGTGTATCAGACAGTGCTTTGAAACAGCACACATGGATATTGCTTCTCTGGTATGTCCCTGTTTTCCCAGAACATTAGGTTGAAATCTGCCTTTGACATTTCCTGGGGTTGCATCTCAACTGATGACAGATTCTTTGATTCTTTATGCAGCACATTTTGGAGTCCTTGTAAAGCTAGATCAGAAATACCCATGTGGTGACACATTTAAACTATCATATTAGAGACAACTTTGCAGGCAGCATTTGCCACAATTTCTTTCAGGAGCTTGAACAAGAAACCTATTTTCACACACAGTGTGCAACCAAAACCCATTGTGATCTTTCCAGGCTAGAAGGGCTGCCTCATAAACAGTCTCAAAACATATATGTGTACCTAGAGACCCCCAAACATGGCCTACTATGAATGTCTGTTTGGATCTTGAAACACAGATTTGTAAATTTATTGATTCTCAACATATATTAATGTATTAAAATCTTGAAGGCTAACACTGCACTTTATCTTGAGTAGGCTGATTCTTTCTTCTATAATGAAGCCTATATAAATAGATTTTCTGATGGATACTCGCAAGCAAACTGCCACAGATTCAGTTGTAGAAATCTAATTGTTTTGTTTATCATTGCCTTTACACATGATGCACTACAGCTTGAAAAGATAGATGCCATGTGCATTTTTGAAACCTTATTAAGTAAATTATAACACTTAAATAAATAGGCCTTTTTAAAATGCACAGTGCTGTTTTAAAGACAAAGCAATAGGTGCACTGGGAATTGAATGGGAAGTGGAATCTTGTAATTCCATTCATAGTATATTTGATTTTGGTATTAGAGATGTGGCAAGCTGCCATTGGCAATGACATTATAAAGTATTGGGAGAGTTTGTTCTTAATATTTAAAGTCAAATTAATATATTGATTTATAAATAAGAAGGTAAATACTGAGACATAAGCATCTATGCCGACTGGATCTCATGAAACAGGATGCAGAAAAGATTGGTGGAATATGAAATAAATTATAAAAGGAAAATAGATAATATTTGAGATTTTTCATGTGTTGCCAGGAAACAAAACAATTGTCATTTCATGTAATGAATAACTCTTCCTATTTTTCTCTAGCATAGCATTTTATTAATTCCATGTTTAGTTCTTTATTTAACATTCAATTAAGTAATATCTGTTGAGTCCCATATTTGAGACACAATACAAGTACCTGGTCTCACAAATGAGTAAAACAAAGACACTTACAACTGTGGAACCAAGTAGCACTTGGTCAAGAATACTAAACCAGAAATATTATGGGTCAATTTTATAGTATAGTAGTTCAGGAGATGATAATTGTTGTGGTAAAAAAAATAGAGAAAAATGAGGAGATAAGGTAGAGAGAGAGGGAGGAATCTGATGGTTACAATATTAAATAAAATGATCAAGCTTCTCTGAAAAGTCTTTAAAGAGGAAAAGACAAAACATACCTTCCTTCAATTCTTTTTGGATATATACCTTGCAGTGTTATCGCAGTCTCATATAGTAGCTCTACTCTTACCTTTCTAAGGAACTGCCAAACTGTCTTCCATAGATGCCTCACTGTTATACATTGATATCAGCAATGCATGAGTCTTCCTATTTCTCCATTCTCTCCAACACCTGTTATTTTTTGCTTTTGTTTTATAGCAACCCTTCTAATTGGTGTGAAATGGTATCTCACTGTGATTTTGATTTGCATTTCCCTGGTGACTACTGATGTTGAGCATTTTTCCTGTGCTTTCTGGACATTTGTCTATCTTCTTTGAAGAAATGTATATTCAAATATTTTGCCAATTGTGTAATTGGATTGTCTCTTTGTTATTAAGTTGAAGAATTGTTTATGCATTCTGTATGTTAAACTCTGTCAGAAATTTGATTTCCAATATTTTCTCTCATTGTGTAGGTTCTTATTTTACTTTCATGACGAAGTTCTTTGATGAACAGAAGTTTTTAATTTTGATGCAGTCCCATTTATCTATTTTTCTTTTGTTTCTTGTACTTTGGCTGTGAAGTCTGAGAAACCATTGCTTAACACAAGGTCCTGAAGACAGCTCCCTATTTTATCTTCTAGGTGTATGATATTTCTGGTCCTTATATTTATTTAGGTCTTTAATCAATTTTGAGTTGATTTTTGTCTCAGTCATGAAGTAGGGGTCCCCTCCTAT
Organism: Myrmecophaga tridactyla; assembly: GCA_004026745.1. Taxonomy (NCBI): domain Eukaryota; kingdom Metazoa; phylum Chordata; class Mammalia; order Pilosa; family Myrmecophagidae; genus Myrmecophaga; species Myrmecophaga tridactyla. The sequence continues at coordinate 6,207 of PVIY010006691.1, read as the reverse complement.
TTACTTTTTGTTTTTTTTTTTGCAAATGGAGATCCACTTTTCTGGCACCATTTTTTGAAGAGACTATTCTTTTCCAATTGCGTAATCTTTGCCACCTTGTCAAATATCAATTGGCTGTAATTCTGAGGGTTGATTTCTAAGCTCTTAGTTCTATTCTATTCATCTATATATCTGTTCTCTTGTCAATACAATGCTGTTTGATTACTGTGGCTTTGTGACAAGGTTTAAGATTGGGAAGTATGAGTCATCCAACTTCATCCTCTTTATTTTCAAGCTGGCTTTACACTTCCATGAATTTGATGATTGATTTTTCCATTTCTGCAAAGAAGGTTGTTGGAATTTTTATTGGGATTGCATTTAATCTATTAATCATTTTAGGTAGGATTGGCATCTCAATGACATTTAGTCTTTCAATCCATGAAAATGGAATTTTCTTCCATTTATTTAGGTCTCTTAAAATTTCTTTTAGCAATGTTTTGAAGTTTTCTATGTAAAATCCTTTACATCTTTGTTTAGATTAATTCCTAGATCACTAATTCTTTTCATTGCTATTGTGAATGGAATTGTTTCTTTATTTCTTCTTCTGATTGTTCACTACTTGTTTTTCTTCACAAATGTCAGAAGGTGGAAGCAACCCAAGTATCCATCAACTGATTAATGGATAAATAAAATGTGGTATATACACACAGTAGAATTTTATTCAGCCATTAAAAGGAATGAAGTCCTGAAATATGTAACAACATGTATAAACATCATATTGAGGGAAATAAGCCAGACACAACAGGACAAATATTTTATGATCTCACTTATGTGAAATAATAAGAATAAGCAAACTCACAGAGTTAGAATCTAGGATATAGGTTACCAGGGGATGATGTGGGGCTAGGGAATGGGAAGTTAAGGCTTAAAATGTACACAGTTCTTATTTGGAGTGATGGAAATGCTTTGGAAATGGAAGGTGGTGATGATAGTACAGGATTATAAATGCAATTAGCAATGCAGAAATATGTATTTGAATGTGATTAAAAAGCAAAATGTTAGATTGAATATATGATAACCAAATAACATTTTTTAAAAAATCCATGGAACTAAACAACACAATGAACCCTAAGTTAAACCATGGATGATAGTCAATGGTATAATTATAAAGATGTTCTCCCAACAATTGTAACAAATGTTTCTCACCAATGTAAAGTATTAACAATAGGATGGTATATGGTAATCCTGTATTTATGCATAATTGTTCTGTAAATACACAAAAACACAACAAGGGGAATAAACTATGTATTTATATGGGGATGAGTTTTTCAGGTAGTGGAAAATCTGTACATAGGTTCAAAGACTTCTAGGGACATGCCTGATGTGTTTGAGGGACAGATTTAATTGCATTAAAAAAAACCGTTCAGTTTTTTGACAGTCCTCCTAGGGTCTAAATTACTTCATTGCAGAGAATGTATCTCATTAATTAAGTACTGTACCACAATATACATGAATAATGTCTTATACATAATTTGTACACCATAAATATCTGATAAGCAGATAGCAAAAGGAATTCCTGGTGACTGCCCATGCATAAAAAAAAAAGGAATTACTGAAAACCTCATTTTCTTCACCTTCCTAAATAAACATTAGGAGGCAATGTAGATTAATGAAATGAACTGGAATCACCACCTCATACCAAGTGGATTTCTTGTGCATGTGTTTCTAGAGGTTAAATAAGAAATCACATATCAGACAATTGCAAATTAAATCAATTTAATTAAAGGGTAAGTCAAAACAATGCATTATAACTACATTCCACTGCTGGAATGTATGAATTCTGTGGCTACGATGAAGATAAGAGAACCTTGATGACTCTTCTGCATGATTTACACAGTGAGGACTCAAGAACTAAGGAAATACTGTTAGAAGATACATCCAGCATCAATTAAATAGGGCAATAATTGCTCTTGCACAGTAATACTGAAACATTTCAAAATAATATTGAATGAAAGAGCACATTTTATTTATAAGCCATATTTTCAATGAGACTATCCCATCTCTCCATGACATAGCATTTACCTACACTAATCAAAATATCTTGAAGTGAATTTCACTTGAAATGCACAACATGAATTTTCACAGAGTTGTCATATACCACCAACATACCAACAAACTGATGTGATATCACCCAATTGTACTCAGGAAAGTCATTCTAATTCTTCCTAAAAACATGTGTCCTCATGGGTGTTTCACTGGAATTTGAAAAGAAGCTAAATTTTCCTTAGTCAAATAAATTAAGAATAACTGGACTCAGGTTTACTTACTAAAAAAATTCCCAATCCTTTATTTTGCTAATTTATTTAATAGATATCCAAAGAAAGGATATGCTTATGAGAGTTATCAAAGTTATGAGAATGAAATACTTATTTTTGTCTATTTTATGTACATTCATGTAAAACTAGTACTATAGCAAGGAACACACTATGAAATAAATATTAATACTAAAGATTAACTTATGTTTCTGTATCTTGTCTTTACCAGTTTACTTCTTATTAATTATAGTAGACATTGGTTGCTCCATGGCCTTTTGCATCCATCCCTATTGTTCTTGTGGTAGCAGCACCCCAATTTTCTGTCCTGGCATTCTCTCTCTTTTAGCACAGAATCAATTAGGATGATGATTCCATCTCATAAGCAATCACTGGACATAATGACTCAATCTGGGATACTTTCTTTGTCTTCGTATTTGGTAGTTTATGTTTTGTCAAATTGTGGGTTGATTTCATTCATCTTTCTTGGTATTATAATTAAGAAATATTTTATTGATATGCTTGGGTGGGTAAATATGAAAAGTAGTATTTCTCTACAATGCCGGAAGTTTCTTGGTTAATAGTTTTCAAATATTGTTTCTTCATTACTAAAAATTTTTTTGAAACTGATAAATTATGTTAATCCTACATTCTTGACTTTCCTGTCATTTCAGCTCTTATAACATTCTCTATTTGTTTTCTTTCTATCCTGAAATCTGTTATTTTTTTAGAGATATACCCCATTTCATTAAGCCTGTGTTAATCTGTCTTAATCTACATCTTATTTATCATTCAACAATTTCAATTATTATATATATATAATATATGCACACATATAGTTATAAATCTAGGGTAGTTAAAAATTTCCAATCTTTATAAAATGTATTTTTATTTTTAAGTTATTAAAATTTATGGATTTTTATTCCTTATTCACTTTTGGGCCTGTTGTTTGTGTAAAAATAATAATTATATACTTTATATTCTCTTCTAATAATTTTAACATGATAAGGATTTTAAAATCTGATTCTGTTAATTTTTTTTTGTTGGTTGTCAATCATTGTGTCTTATTTCCTTAGATGATTTATGACTTTTTATTGTCAAGTCATATTCTTCAGAGAACCTATGGAATTTGGGGTCATATGTATTGAAGTTGGGTTATTGTGGTCAGGATTGTCCTTTAGTATCATGCAGATAACTGGGGACACTACAAATCTAGCTTCATGTTAAATAAATGTGTCTGGTTAAGACTTTTCCAACTGGTACAGTTTCTTGGTATCTCAGCTGTTGTGACAAATACCACACAATGGGTAGGCACAACGGCAAGAATTTGCCAGCACATGGTTGCAAAGACTAGAAGGTTTGCTTCCTCCCAGGGTCTGGAACATTCTGGATAACCAGTAATGCTCAGATTCCTTTGCTTTCCTATCACATTGCAATGTCCCCTCCTTTCTCTTCCAGATTCCACTGACTTCTACCTACTTGTCCACATGGCTCTCAGATTATAAAGCTTCTAGTGATAGGATTAAGATACAGCTGCATTCAGTTGGACCACACCTCAACTAAAGACATCTTCAAAAGGTTGTATATATAAAGGTATGTTTCCATGAAAATACAATAAAATTGAGAACGCATACTTTCTAGGATACATAATTCAACCTATCATGCACGGATTGTTTGGATTTCGACCTCAAACCTACATCATAGCTGCATTGTTAAAAAACAGGGAGAAGAGACTTTAAAAGACTATCTTCTGAAGGCTACTAATCAAATTTACATATATAAATAAATATATATGTTTTTTCAAATTCCCTAATGCCTTTGCTTATTATTATTGTTATTTAATTATTATTATTATTATAATTTTAAATAGCAATGTATTTCTTCTTTCCCAAACTTAGTGATTTAAAAGGGAGAACTTATTGTGACAACTGATATTTCTAGAAAAGAGTACAAGATAGTATCACATAGCATATTACTATGTAAACGGATATACCATAGGCCATGATTCAAGTCCTACAAGGGTCTATATTTATTATCAATAATAACTCTTGGACTGGAGAGATGTTGGTTATAGGTATTAAATTATAGGTTGTAGGTATTCTTATAATGTAATAAGGCAGATCTCAGCTATTGCCAAATTTTCTTCGTTGGCTCTTTGATATTGCAGACATAATATAATTAGCTCCTCCAAATTTTAAAGATAAGTTAGAATTCCAGGCTTTGAAATATTGACAGCACATATAAAAATGAATAAATAAAAGAGTCATGCTAGGAAAAATGACAGAATAAGGACTTCTGAATATTTAACCCTCCCTAAAAGCAGTGATCAAAGCCTTAAAATTTTCAAAATCGACTTTTTTGACTCAAAGATTTGTGGTGTTTTAATTAGTCCCAGGCTCATAACATGCTCTTCAGCCCAAGAGCAGCCTTGGAATATAACTGTCTAGATTCTTGGTATCAGAGGGGGTCAAATGGAGCTAGAGCTCTTTCAAAGACTCATTCTAAAAGTATTTGATATTATTTTACCTGATTTATGGTTTAATGGAAGAACCTATTTGAAAGGTTTGTTTTTATTAAACCTGACTTGAACTTACCCAGTATTAAATTTCCTCTGGGGTGCATGTTTTAAAAACATTTACAGGCAAGTGTTTTAACATTAAAACTCCAATGGGTAAAGAACAACAATTGTGCCAATCAATAGTCTAATCAAAATCCAAAAGGAAATGCTTAGGAATAAGATGTCTCTATGGTCTTTGAAAAGCTCCAACATACTCCTGGGAATGTAGAATGCCATACACATATGTAGGACCACACGGATCACGGATGCTTAGAAAATAAATGAGAAGATCCTAAACTCTCACTTTTGATCTTGAAGTTCTGTATAAGTAGTAAGTTAGGGCTAAGTCAGAGTGACAAATTGACTGAATATTGAAAGCATGCTCCAACACCCACAGAGCACCTTGGCAAAGATGGAGATATTTATTTGTTTCAAGTGTTTAAAGAAATCTCTGCTCAACCATTAAGTGTCTACTAGATAAGATATAGTAGAGATTTCAATGGCCACAAATTTTACAGAACTAGTTCAGAAAAGTCACCAAACAGATAAAGAGAAACTACCACATAAAGCAGCAAAAACAGCAAACTTTGAGATGGGAGTAATCTTATTTCTGAAATTAATAGTTTATATTATTTAAAATATTCAGTTTTCAACAAAAAATTATGAGACATGAAAAGAAATCAGAAAATATGGACTACATACCAGAAAAATATATTTTTTTAGACACTGTCCCATGTTGGCATTACTATATAAAAATTTAATAAGCTATTATAGATACATTAAAAGAGTGAAAGGAAACTATGACTAATAACTATGGAAAGAGTTACATGTATTTTTTAAATTAAGAGATATAAATTATCAAAAAGAACTATGTAGAAATTATGGAGTATAAAAGTATAAAATTTGAAAGGAGAAAATCACTAGAAGAACAAAAGCAGATTTGAACTTGCAGAAGAAAGATGCAGTGAAATGAAAACATGTCAATTAAGATTTTGCAGTTTGAGGAAGAGAAATGAAAAAAATGAAGGAAACTAAATTGAATTGAGACCTGTGGAAAACACCAGGGTCATAGCATATGCATAATGGGAGACCCAGAGAACATGGCAAAGAAAGAAAGGGACAGAAAGAATATTGGAAGAAATAATGGCCTAAAACTTCACATACTTAATTAAAGACATTAATCGACAATTCCAATGTACTCCACAAATTCCCCAAAAGAGATTCACACCTAAACATATAAGCAAGCAACTAAGACAGAGAGATTCTTGAAATCAGCCCAAGTGAACCAAGACATCACATACAAGTGATCCTCAACAAGATTAACAGCTTATTTACCATCACAAACCATAGAGGTCAAAA